>SGPM01000146.1:0-63881 GCA_004802725.1 Antrodiella citrinella | reverse complement strand
GGGAATGAGTAGAAGGGAGTAGAAGAAGTCCGATGCACCGTAGAATCGAATCGAAGGGGTCCGATGCACCGTAGAATCGTATAGGAAGGGTCCGACGTATCGTAGAATCGACTCGAAGAGGTCCGAAGTGCCGCGGAATAATGCTAAAATGGTCTCCTATGGGCGTATCCGGTACCAGCGAGCCGTGGGTCTCATCAGCGTCGTACGTTCGCGGGATGCTGCGTAACCCTGACCTCATGCCGAACGCGACGCTAAACCGTTGGATCGTCTCTATCCTTATGTTCCATTTCACCCTGTATCATGTCCCCGCTTCCTTCCATTCGCCCGACGGACTTTCGCGACGCGGTGCCTATCCCGGAGATCTCGAAAGCCTTTACGACCCGACCGAGTTCGAGGACTGGATCGACAAGACTTGCGGTATGATGCACCTGATTCAACCGACGACGCTCCCGCTCCCTATGTTCCCGTACGCTCCCTCGATGGCAGCCTTGGACACCTCTCTCACCAGTATGTTCGCTCATCCCGAACACGACTTCGCGCAGACGTGTAGAATCTGTCCTGTATATAGGGTGTAGTAAACTTTGCCTTATTCAACTTGAGATGATACCTAGCTTGTGCCACATGAAGTCGTAGCGAAATAGCAACCTGTGCAATACGAGCTCTGATGTTCGTATTCAGTGTGAATATCGCCAGCAGCTGCTCACACGATCTCATTTCAACTCTAGCATTTCCATTTTGCTTTCGACTACACGTAGCACCATGAAGGCTAAGTACGCAACTACGAGCAAGGAGGGTTAGGTTCCGTTGTGTGTTTACATTTGAGGCAAGAGAAAGCACCACGCACAGGAAGCACTTGCGAACCAATCCAAGACCGTCCGAAAATCAGGAGCAAAAACCACAACAATGGGTGAGATGAAAAGATGAGATGAACGTCAGAAGACAGGAAAACAGACAGCTAGGGGAGTCAGTAGAGAAATAATATCATGAGCAAAGATAAAACGTCTAGGATTCGTGATTAGTGGCGGTGCGGAGTTTAGTAATGGGGAGTTTTCGAAGCAGGGAGTAGAAGGAGGTGGTGGAGGNGGCGCGATGCAGATCATGAAGGGTGTGAGGTACTGGTACAAATGCGTCATGCCAAACAAGACAAACAGATAATGAATAGAGAAGAGAGAAAACATGCGGATAGAGTCCTTGCATCCCTCGAAGGAGCTACGCGCACGCACGCCCGAGCAAAAAAAAAAAAGGGGGGGTGGGGGGGGGGGGTGGCTCGCGTATGGTGTAGATCATAGATCATATATGGGCTCCTTGTTCTTCAATGGATACGCAGACCTTTAAATCACCTCGACGCACCCAAGTATATTCTTTCAATGCACAGGGATAGTCGACGGTGAAGGGGCGGTGGGTGTCGCAATGTCATCAGCATCGTCGTGCTGCAAGGCCCGCGCGCTCGGCATGCGCGGCGTAGGCGGCGCAGTCGTCGCGGGGGACTCCGCAGCGCCGTTCGCCTCACTCGTCATGTTCGTGTCGAAGACTTGCACATGTGGGAGAGGCGACGTCGAGTGCAGGGAGTCTTCTTCAGCGGTGGCGAAGGAGAGATACGAACTCGCGCGTGATTCCGAGCGGGGGTTCGGTGAGGGATCTTTGAAAGAGGATGGGCCAGCAGGAGTCGATGCGAGACCAGGTGGAGGATGAGGAGCAATTATGACCGGTGATGTTGTGGTTGCAGGAGGGGGGAGGTTCTCTTCTGATTTTGCTGGTGAAGGCGGGAGCGGAATGTGCTCGGCGGAACGCTGATCATCGCCACCTGCTATTGTCGCATGTACATCTGACGACGACGCAACTTGGGGATTATAATTGCCCGCCTGAACGTCCGCTGGTTCGTCCCCATCGACCGTAATCCGCAGGCTTGGCCGTCTTGCCACACCATCAGCACCGATTTGGACATCGTTGCTGCTATCCTCGTCATCCGGACCCGATTCATCCTCGTTCGCATTCGACAACCCCGAAGGTCCCGGCGTAGAGCTGGTGACTTCGTCGAAACCAGGAGGAGGAACCAGATCAACCCTAGATTGCGACGCAAACGCAACCGCGTCAGGCCCATACGGCACTCCGAACCTCGCAAAAGTCTCTCTCGACGAGATCAACTTCAGCTGTTCGGGCGTAGGACCGGACTTGGGGTACGTGAACTCCGTGCGGACCAGCGTGTGTGTCAACGGCGCGGAGATGGAGTTCAGTGAGATCATAGATGCCGAGTTCAGACGGGCATCAAGCGCCGCGTTGGACCGTTGTCGAGATATAGTCCGGAAAGGGCTTGGGCCGAGGCTGAAGACAGAACCGTTGCCCGTGGACTGCGATGGCCGATGCTGCGTACGAGACCGGTTGCGGGAGTGCCCGTCGTTGGACGTGCTGGCTACGGACACAATAGATGGACCTGAGTCCGTGCGAGTGTGCGACGTCGTATTGCGATTGTTGGGCACAGGAGGCGGCGATGCAGCGCCGGTACCGCGATGGAGGAAGCCGAAGATAGAACGTCTACGAGAACCGTTGCTGGCTTGCTGCGAGTGATGTGATTGTACAGATTGTGCCGTCTCCGGTGTTTCTGGGTCTTCGGGGATCACGTCTGTATCACGTGAAGTCGTTGCGTTGAGCTCGTCCATCGGCACCACCTCGAAGTAAGGAGGAGCTTCTCCTCTGGGATCCGGGGTGTCGGGCTGCTGATCGTGGTGTTCGTGTTCGTCGCTATCCTCTGTACTGAGGAGAGTCTCGAAACTGGGTCGGTTGTGTAATTGGTCGAGATTAGGGGGCGGGATCAGCGTCTGACCAGATAGATCGGCTTCGGGGTTGAAGTCTTCAGGACTGAGGAGTGGCATATCATGCGGACTGTCAGGCATGTTACCATACTCCCGAGTGTTGACCCTCGACATGTTTAAAGAACTATCTGGACTCTCCGTGCCATGTTCCTCCACTGGCGGCATGTTCATCATGTTCTCTGGCATGTCCTCCATATCCGAAGGCCCACTACAGTCCGATGTGAGGCCTAGGTCGTCAAGTGCAATGTGAGAATGCTTACCGATAGATGACTAGTTCCTCGTCGCCCGGCTCTTTCATATACATCGGCAGTGAGCGCGTGGAAATCATACTGCCCGTCCGTCTGTTGTTCCGGCGTGACCGTCTCGGTCTACTCGTCGTCGTGGTTGTAGCAGGGGTCGTAGCAGGACTGTTATTGTTCCCTCCCGCAAGCAACTCTGCGGTCAACTCCCGTGTGCTATTGAGATTGGCGCTAGGTACGACAGTACCCGAGGCGATGGCAGCAGCGGTGCCCCAGTTCCCGAGCTTCAACCTCCATGTCCCCCGATTCCAGGAGAGCACCGCGAGCACGACCAGTAAGAAGACCACGATGATTATAGGGGCCTAACGTCATCAAGTGGATGTGCAGTCGTGCAAATCAAAGTTATGAGTTTAACTGAGGGACATGATTGCTGGTAGCGTACGCACGTATACTTGTGGCCCTATGCCTTTCCCGCCGCCGCCGCCATTACTCGCAGGTTGTGAATCAGAATTGGGCAACTGTTGCCGTCTGGAGAGCGGAGCCGACGGTGCCGCCCATACTGTGGAGACGGCCGCACAGAGTGTGAAGAAGGCAAGCTTCGCGGGCGCAAACGACGAGCTCAGACAGGGTTTCGAGGTAGTATGGCAGCCATGAAGAGAGTAGGACATAGGCTTTAGAAGGACGTCGTCTCGTGTGAGGTAATTGGCAGATTCGTGACAACGCACACAGCACTTTTGCTGTATGTCAGTTGTGATTGTGGACGTGACAAGGAAGAAGTACAGCAGTCGTTCGACGCAGCACGACGACAGGAGGACAGGCGAGAAATACAGGAAAACGGGAGATAAAGAGGAAGAAAGTGTACAGCCCGGGAGGCCCTGTTATTCTCGGGTACGCGCTAGTCTAACCGCTGCTTATAGGCATGCCGAATCTCCTGTATCACTTCTCATCCCGGAGAGTCCCCAAACGCAGTATCCTCTCTCCTCTTGAAACACGAAATAAATTCGGGCTGTCCACTCGTCCCGACATTTCCTTTAGCACCGTCGACAGTCGCCTCGAGAGAGCGCACAGAAATATCGCCCAACGGTGCGACATCAGCGTCATGATGCGCAGTGCGAGGCGCAAGGAACACAACAACAATTACTCTTACAACCTGAATGGTTTCCAACTAACTACAATCAACACAAAAGACGGCCTTCGTTACTACAGTTCATGCAAAAGCAAGAGGTTCTGAGTGCTTGCCACCAAAGTACAAGACCTTCTCTCCGGTCGCGCCCGACGTCGGCGTCGTCGACCCACTCCCACTTGCTGCAGTCGCCGCTTCGCTCTCCTGCCTCAGCCTCTCTCTTTCCGTCATCATGGCCTTCTTCTTCTCGAACCGACTGACCCTGAACTCCGGATACAAGGTCGGCAGTTTTTGGAAGTTTGGATTTTGCTTCGCCCGGCTTGAAACCTGTGCGTACCACTCCTCTTCCGTCTTTCCGTTCAGCAGCGCGACGATCATGATAGTCATGTTGTCGCATCCGATAGGACTGTCCGCATCTGTGTCTGGCGCAACCAAATGGTCCAGAAGGCGTTCACAGACTTCAGGCAGCTTGTAGCCTTGAGATATCAGGAACCGCACGCAATTCACAGATTGTTGTGAAGTAAGACAATCCCAGATACCTGACGAGGCAGAGCGGTTGAGTCATCTGCAGAAGCACCAACTGATCTTCAGGAACTCACCGTCACAAGCAATGATCATGAATTCGTCGTCATCTGTGATGGCATGTTCAGTCACGTCTGGGTCGCAGGTGATGATCTGCGCCTCCGGGGTAAGCTTCTCGTTCTTCTTGTATTCGAAATCGCCAAATGCTCGCGACAAAGCCAAGTTTCCTGCCATAGGGGTGAATTCTGTGGACATATAACATGGCGGTCGCACGAGGACTTACCACATACTCGTCCGAATCGGACAAACCCTTCTGCTTCACTTATACGTTTGTGTTCACCTGGCGTTGAGAGGACATATGAGCGTCAATCTTCAAGGAAACAACGCAGTCTGTTCGTACCTTCATCGTTGGGTTTATGATCAACACTCAGAGGCTTGACAGTTCCGTTGCAGCTAAGCACAGCTCTTGAATCTCCTGCGTTCGCCTGGTATACCATCCATGAGCTGTGCCCATAATACGCCTCCAAAATGACATGACGTACCACAATGATTCGATTATCGCTCGTGACAAGGGACGCAACGGCGGTGCATCCCGACGCTCCAACAGCAACGTTGCCTTCCACTAGAGAGGAACTATCCAATCAGAAGGACTTCAACGGGCCCCCGTGAACGGGATGGAAATAGGTACGCACGTAGCTTCATGTCTTCATCTATGTCTAGGAACGTCCGCTTGAACGCCTCGGTATATGTACGTGACTTGTATGCGTCTTCAGTGAGTAGTNTTTTGTGTACACTGATCCCAGCGTATTTCGAGGCATTTGTACCTGAAGATACAACATGAAAAGCTGGTTCAGGCGGACAAGTGAGAGGACGTACCGCCGTGACCATCGTACACAGCAAAGAACGCATTGGTAGACTCTTCGCCCGTTTCATCAAGATCTAGAATAGCTGCGTACGCATCTTCCATCTCTATGGGACACATAAAAAATATGAGCATGCATGTAAAGGGACCGTACGCTTCGCTGATGGTGTTCACGCGACCGTTGGGCAAGAGTACACTCACCGAGCCGCCAGCCTTGCATATCGGTCACGGCGTACAGAAATTTGGCATTTTTGCCTTGTTCTGTATGCTTCTTTAACGCTGTAAGGTAGTATGCGTGAGATTCAACGAACGAAAGGACTGAGAGCGCCACAATACTGACATGGGTATGAGAGATAGTTTCCCTATCATCCAAGGAAATTTAGCGAGACGTTGCGCATTCTACAGGGTCGATGACGCTCACCATCTTGCACTACTAGTTCCTGACTGGAAGCGACTGCTTCAAAGTGATCCTACAGTGATCCTAAAATCCTAAGCCGAGTCAGTCTCCAGCCGAGCGAAGAACGTCATAGCGCACGCACGCACCAAGAAGACTATCGATGGCCTGGTATACGTTGTCCTCGTTTCTGTTCGTGGTGAGTATCCTGCACGAAGAGAACCAGAATGATATGCTTCGGAGAGTTGTTGTAAGAATATCTTGATGAGTGATATTGTTGCAGCAGACGGTGGTAGGGAGTGAAGGAGCACTCGGAGTCATGCTCTTACCACAGCCTTGACCGCTTACGTAACACCCCTTCCGTCTTATCTTTAGTACCAGTGATGATCGGTCGGCGAAATCGTTCCCATTTCGACGAAATACGAAGGTCCACTGACTCATGCATGGTAGTCGTGACAGCGTGTGTTCTGAACCTACGACACGAGGAGACTGAGGAACTGAACATGGACGGAATGCCAGGAGGATATGTTCACGACGATGAGTGCAAGGAAATCTTATCTTATCGCAGTCCGGTGCGTCAAGATCTCTCGTTTGGGTCCTCTTTGCTGCTCACACACTGGGAACACCCTGATAGACTCCGGAAGCACTTCTCATTGTCATTTGAAGTGCTCAATGGTATTTTCGTACTAGTACCAGGAGAGCGACGACTGAGGAATTGCCGACAGCCGAAATCGGATCTCCGCCTGAATGTCGGCGCTTTGTCGCTCTGTCTCCGCCGAAAATCGAGGTAGATGACCTCTCTTCAATTCTCCTCCTCTCCTGAAAACCTTTTTCCTTCTTGCCCGTCGTCTTCCCCGTATTTGGCGTAGCGATTCACTCTTTGGAAGCTGGTTGAGAGATGGGGTCTCGGTTGGAGAAGGGTGCTCGCGGGATTGGGAGGCTGTGATGGGGATTAGTGTATGGGCTGCTGCGTCTTGTATAGGTACTCTGAACAATCGATGCTCGCAAATGTCTCGAGAGTTGAGCGGCGGCGGCATTGTTTTCTCCTGCGTTGTTCAACCCAGATCAGCCCAAGCTTTGGCAGAAGAAAGTATAACGACCAAGAGGGCCATAGCGCGAGAGACGACTGGAACGAGGAACTTGACTCCCGCGACTCGGTTGTCCGCACCTCCCTCCTTCTAACCACCACTACGTTTCTTCTGTCTTCCTCGACGCTTCGTCGTCGCTCTTGACGATGTCTGGCAAGGCACCGCCCAAGGGTCCACGAGCCTTGCTAAACACCTTGGCGGGAATTGCAGGCCCCTCATCGAGTACACCCCCACAAGCATCCTCTAGTGCAATAGGCCCTGGCTCACGATTAGGAGCAACACCACCCACAGGGCCTCGTAGTTTACTGAGCAGTAACCCGAACAAAGCCCTTCCCACTGGTCCAGCAGCGTCAAGGAATGGCGTAGCAAAACCCTTCGTGAATGGCCACGTTGCACACCCAACAGGGCCGTCCGGGTCGACGCCGACTGGGCCTAGCCTGAAGTACTTACAGAAGGGAAAACAGGTAGAGGGTAGCTGGAATGACCAGGCCGGCCCAAGTTCGGTGAGTCTGCGGGTGCAATACGTCGCAGAAATGTGAGTTGACGTTGTAATTGCTTTGCTTTCGGATGTAGCTGCAACAGCCATCTTTGAATGGCGCTGGAGGGCATACGCGAGGATCTCCCTCCGTGAACGGGCAGCTCCCAGCGAAAGGTCAGCCAGTGTCTTTTCGTCTGCGGCCTGCTCCTCCAGAACCAAAGTCAATACCACCGCCTCCGCCTCCTCCAAGCGTTGCGCCCCCACCAGCACCTCCCTCAGAAGCGCCCCCACCGCCTCCGCCCACAGAACCTCCACCAAAGCCACCTTTACCCCCTACAGCACCACGAGCACACAGATCTCCCCCGGAGCCGGGTCAGACCCTCCGCCACCGCCGCCACCACCCTCTGAACCTCGCTCTACTCCTCCACCACCCCCTCCGCCAGATACTAGGATCAAATTCAAGTTCACACTTCCGAATACTTTATCACATCCCTCTATTCTCCCACCAGAACCCCCAAACTGGCCGCCTTCACCACCACCAGCCGACCGACCGCCATCTCCGCCGCCCAGTGAACCATTATCTCTACCGCCTCCACCGCCTCCACCACCGCCATCCTCACCCCCACCACGCCCTGCGTCTCCGCCGAAACTCTATTCGCTTCCTCCACCGCCTCCTTGGCCACCTGCACGTTCCGAATACCCCGAAGGGAAGGACTACAAAGTTCTCTTTGATCCTTACTACGACAAGGATAGGGATGGGAAAGTACGGACATTGATTGAGTTAGTGAGGGAACGTGTACCCGAGCGCTTGAGAGGGAAGGGGAAGGGGAAGGAGATTTTGACGAGGTATGGTGGTGAAGTGGTGGAAGGCGAGCCGGAGGTGGAGTTGCGGGATCCCAGGAAGGATTCAGCTGTGAAGAAGTTACCTTGTGCGCGACCGCCGAAGACTGAACTTGTTTCGTTGGCCAAGTACGATGTGCGTTTGCTGCATTTCTGCTATTCCTAGGATGCCATGCTGACCGTGTGACAAAAGTACGACGAGAATTCGACTGGACCTGCGCCGCCCACTGCTGTGCTCGTCATGAACGTCTCTCCGCTGTCTTCTAACCAGAATATCCGTCGATATTTCCAGGAACTCGGAACTATCGTGTCGTTTGAGCCTCAGATCGACAAGGCCAACGGCGGAGCGCTGGGGATCATTTTCATCAGGTACGCGTATCACGAGGAGGCGAAGAGGTGTGTGGAGAAGGAGAACGGAAAGAAGCTGAAGCATGGGACACTGGGTTACGCGATTAGTTGTGTGGAGGGAGAAAGTCTGTCTGTGACTTTTGATGGAGAAGGGAAGATCTTGGAGGCAGTCATGAAGGAGTTGGATGCGAAGCGGAGGCAGGAGCGGGAGAGAAAGCATAGGAAGGAGAAGGAGGAGAAATTGAGGGAAACCGGCGCGTCGAAGGGTACACCGACTACCAACCACAGCGCGAGCCAGACACCAGTACAGTCGACGACGAACCCATGGCGGTCGAACGCGCCTCCAACGATACCCACCGGTCCTAGCCAATCGCGTGTGCCCACAAAACCCCGCGCTATGGTCATGCATGCCTTGCCACCTGTCAACGGACGCGTGACTGTGCACAAAGGTCCGCCACCGAACCTCGTCAAGGCCAGACTATCGATTCTTCAACCGAGCTCGTCAACACACTCTTTACCCCCAAGACCAAACTTTCCAGCATATGGTTCTTCGTCAACTCCTCGCACGCGTGGGAGACGGCCATGGCGGATGGACGACGACGATCGCGATCCGCGGGACTCTCCACATCCGGGCTCGCGGTCTCCATCACCTATTTCGCGACGTCCGGGTCAGACAGGGAAGGGCGGGAAGCAGAAAGAACACGATGCGGTTCTGGAAGAGTTGTCGAAGAACGGACATGATCACGTTACGCTTGACGGACAGCTTGGTGGCGCGGTGCGGCAGGATGACGTTCGCCAGTTCTTTGACGGGTTTAACGTGGACAAGGTACGTGTTGCATCCCACAGTCTCTTTGAGGAGCTAAAAACTCATTCATGTCTCATCAGGTTCTGCAAGATCATAAAGGCTGGTACATCACCTTTCAGAAACCTGACGCTGCACGACGCGCCGCCACCGTGCTCAACCACAGTGGCCGCACACTCGCTCACCATACTGTCAATGTCACTGTCCACCCTCCGCCAGCCCCGCCATCTGCATCGGTCAAAACGTCATGGACGCAGTCTGAACTCGTCTCCGAGGCGACCAAGATGATCTTGAAGGATTTCACGGCGACACTGGAAAAGGACATCGTGGACAGGGTTGTTGGTGTGGAGGTTCGGCGGGTACTGGCTGAGGATCGGGATAGGCGGAAGAAGGACTCCGGCGACGCGGCGGTGGTGGATGGGGAGCTTCATGAGCACGATGTGAACCAGTATGAGCACAAGACCACCACACTCAAGGGCTTGACCTTTCGGAAGCAGAAGCGGGTGCGGGAGGAGGCGAAGGCGGACGTGGAGATGGTGGATGCGAGGGTGGAGTCTTCTGCAGCGGTTGGTGAGATGGAGGCGCCTCCGAAGAAGAAGGTGAAGAAGACTGTTGTGGCGAGGAAGGAGGATGTTGAGTCTGAAGATGAGGTGGAGAGTGCCGTTGTCACCGAGGTGGTCGTTACGCGCAAGAGAGCGACTTCCGTCAGTGAATCTGTGGCGGAACCTCCTCTTAAGAAAGCCAAGGTCCAAGTCATCGAAGAGGAGAACAAGGTCCACGTCTCGGTCAAGAAGACAAAGAAAAGTTCCAAGAAAGCCGAAGCAGCCAAGAAGGCGGACGACGACGTTGTCAAAGTGCTTCTGGACGACCTACACTTCGAGCAACCTGCCGTGGCGCAGGTCCGAGTCACTCCAAGCTATGACTCTTCGCCTTCACCACCCATCTCGCCCGTTATAGTACCGAAACGCGTTGCTCCTCCTCGACATACTAGTCCTCCACCAAACCCCTTCGTCGAGGGCATCTGCGAGGATGACGAGGACCTCTTCTTCGCCAAACTTGCATTGTCTGGCGAATCACCAGAAGACTCACTACCAACGCCTCCTCAGGAGCCCTCAGAAAGCGCCGAATCGCAAGGTCGCAAGCACCAAACTGGATCTGCTCGTACAGAAGGATATTACAAGATCTCACATGCCGAAAAGTCTGCCTATGTCGCTCAGTACGCTGCTCGTACGACCGCGGATGAAGCTGTACCGGAAGCCGAAGCGCCACAACCGCAGAACGTCACTTCCTCGCGGTCGAATCGGGCCAACGCCCGACGACGTGCGCAAGGACTCGAAGAGATCAACCAGGTGCAACGCGCGATGGCGCTATCCAAGGGTGAATCTGCCGCCACGGATGCTGTCAAGTTCAATCAGCTCCAGACGCGTAAGAAACACCTGCGCTTCGCGCGCTCGCCCATCCACGATTGGGGTCTCTATGCCATGGAGAAGATCTCGAGAGGGGAGATGGTGATCGAGTACGTCGGTGAGGTTATCCGTGCTCAAGTGGCGGATAAACGCGAGAAGGCGTATGAGCGTCAGGGCATCGGGAGCAGTTATCTCTTCCGTATCGACGAAGATCTGGTGGTGGACGCCACGAAGAAAGGGAATCTTGGGTGCGTGCGCTTCATGTTCCATTATGACCCACTGAAGCTTACACTTGCTGTAGACGGCTTATCAACCATTCTTGTGACCCCAACTGCACTGCCAAGATCATCACTATCAACGGCGAGAAGAAAATCGTCATTTACGCCAAGCAAGACATCGAGTTAGGCAACGAAATTACATACGGTACGTCTTTTATTCTCAATTGTTTATGTTTGCCTTCAACTGATTACTCCGATTCGCAGATTATCATTTCCCTATCGAGCAGGACAAGATCCCATGTCTCTGTGGTTCCGTCAAGTGCCGTGGTTATCTCAACTAGACTGTTCCGTAACTTCATTCTATGTATTGACTCAACTCAGACCATACCCCGTTGTGTTTATTTCACGTTACCGCACTGATCGCTGCTCTCTGCTCACACACATCGCCTGCACCTCTTTCTTACTTCCTCTCTCTCCCTCTTTCACTACTACTACTCGCATCTCCTCTGACGTCTGTATCTTATAATTTCATGCATATGTTCTGTCTATCGTCACCTCTTTGTTTCTCTTCTTGTCCCGCACGCAGCATATATAGTATACGGCTGGTTAGGTTGATAGCACTACAGGACGTATGCATTTGTTGGAATAGGAATGTCCAAACCAACCAAACCCCCATCTGTTCATTCAACTTGTTGCCTGACAGTCTGCTCGCATATATCCTTGCATATCTGTGGGGTGGACGTCGACTCTGAGACGGTATCATAATCACTCTCGTACATGCAGTAAGTATCGACTTGTAGTCTTCTTCTGCATCAAATGCAGCGGTGGTGCCGATCAACGGTAAAGTGAGCGTACAGCAAGACGTATTGCAACTCCGGCGGGGCCGTCAGGAAGACCATGAATGTTGAAGGGAATACGGGCGCTTACAGGAGTACGCACATTCGGAGAATCCAAAGCACTAGTAGTCCATGTCAGCCTACCGCTCGAACCATTGGGATCACGACACAAAGCCGACACTCAGCAATCACAGCAGCTGGAGGCAGCCTTGACGAGTTTGCCAAGCCGTCCCATCCTCAGAAACGAACGTACGAAGGGCAGTGCACCTGTAGTTTTGATACTCAGGCGACGGTCGAAGGTCGTCCCAAGGATGATCCTCCCAAAATGTATCATCTGGCGTCGTAGCGGGTTGTTTTGCGTCCATTGTTCTTGTTGAAGCGTTCAAGTTTTGTTTCCGTAGCGGAGTTGCTGCTCATTCGGTCACGGAGTATGCCGAATACTTGGTCAGTGTGGCGTCGAACATGGTGACCACAGGTCACAGTCACATAACAGACGCGTCCGGTCACTTTCGCGTCGTCACCGTTCAGGCTACATGTATAACTTAGATCATATGAAGTTGCAAATCTACACTACGACCTCATATATAGCCAAATAATGTTCCATATCGGTGTTGGTAACAGTGAACTTCACTCCAAGATTCGAAACTTCACCACGCTTCAAGCAGGTTTATCAGATGTGCGGCCTACTAGTTAGTACTAGTCGCCGGTCGGCGCTGCTACTACAGCCCAAACTTTATTCTTCCAGCTTCATATTCTAAGTATGCTTACCTACCTGGTGCTTTGAATGTGAAGAACGGTACACACCATGACTCAGGTCCGCTGTAGGTTATAATTAGGTATGGGACATTGCAGCTTGAACATGTTTCGTTGCAGTGCCGCACGGCGCCTGATGGACGTGTGTATACTAATTACTAGTACTAGTTGTACGAAATTACATAGTAGCTCGCAGGTATGTCGTCAGCGAGTGCAGGGCGAGTAGTAGCAGTCGCGATAGAGATACGCCAATATTGATACTTGGATTCGAGGCAACCTTTTGACGTTCGTCATAGATTCAAACGTTCAATGAGCGATGCGAGTCGTTGTCGCTCACCCGTGACATTGTAAGTTTCAAGTTACCATCCCCAAATATATACCGTACAGCTGGTTGGTATGATAGCATTACAGCCTCAGGACGTATGCCTTATGATGAATCTGTTAGAATAGGCATATCCAAACATCAAACCAACCCCCGAACTGCGAATTCCTTCTCTCATCTAAGTCGCCTGAAAGTCTGCCCGCATGCCTTCTGCTAAACTGCGCGGCTCCACGACCCACAACGCTGCAACCTCGGTTTCTCCACCCGAATCGACATGGCCAGTAGTACGCTCCCACACAGCGTTCCCTGACGTCTTCATCTCGCGAAGGATGGCTTTTACGCTCGTCTTGTTTGCAGTGAGAGTGGTCCAACCACGCGTAGCGCCCCATAGCATCGTCTGGACGGTGTGACCAGTCAAGCGATGGTTGACCTTTGTGACGGCTGCACGAGGGATCTCACCAACGTTCACTTCGGGGGCGGCGTCATCTGCCGTGTTGCTCGGTGCAGGAGAAGGCGATGTGGTGGCGGAGGATGAGGAAGATCGCGGATCTGGGATGATGTCTTGTGCTAGGATGATACGGCAAGTGTTGGAGAGTGCAGTGAAGAAAGAAGCGCTTTTGAGCGAACTTGAAGGCTGCTCGTGATCGACAGGTTGCATCGTAGACGGAAAGACGTGTATGGGGAAAAGAGGGACATATCCACAAGGGTACCGCGAACCCTGCCAAAAATCTACCTCTTGCTGCTGTGACGTGAATCTTCCGTCGCCTGACGAGGGGAGCATAGCTCGAGCACGACGTTTCTCGTCCGGGCCGCCGATTTTGCTGACTATTTTCAAACAACGGTCCACTGCCTCAGGCGTGGTCCAGAATTCGACTGTCGCATCAACGGATGAAAGTCGATCATGCATCTCTTCCCAAAGCGCCCTCACAGTTTCTTGCACCGCCTGCATAGAGAGGGCTCTAGAGGGTCTGGCTATGTGTTCCACGTCGATAGATTCCTGCTGGTTCTGTAGTCGTGTCTTCTTCCACTCGATGTATGATGCGGACGGCGTGAAACGGACTTCGGCTTCGTTGACGGACTGTGGTAGTGGGGCGTGTGTCAAATCCGAGACCAATGCAATGAGAATCGAGAGATCCAGATTAATGCGAGAAGTAGGTTGCAGTCGACTAGGGTTCGCCAACTTGGCTTGTTGGTGATCATCTAATGTGGCATCTTCTCGTTCCCCAAGTCGTACGTCAAGACCCAAAGTCTTCAACTCGTCTATGGTTCTCTGTAATCTCTCATCGTATTCCTTCTTGGCTGAAGGATTTGGATCCAGTCGCGTGAGTTGCATCGTGACTGCAGGGATTTCTCCGGTCCCTGGTAAAGGATTTGCATTGGCGGCCGCAATGAGGGGACGTGCCATTCGAAGGATAGTGTTATCGAACGCGTCCTGCCTGAGGCTTGGCCGCCCATCCGCGGATGCGTCGTCTACGTCGTCTTCAGAATCAGTCAAGTACGAGTCTAGCTCCCGAAATTCAGCTAATAGTCGAGAGTTCTTGGTACTGGTTATGGGATCGTCAACATCGACATAGATTAAAAATATGGGAGGACGCACGTGTTTACTCGTATCCAACGCTTACCGCCGTCGGCGACGACATCGACCTTGATACCTTCTACCCTCTGCCCTCCTTTCATCCGCCGAGATGGAAGCGCGCGCCGTCCTCAGAGAACGCGCTCCAGATCCCAGTGACAGGCGATGGTGCAAGTAATACTTCATGCCAAACTGATATCAGATACGGCGCATTGGTCGAGGGTGCAGGCAGCGAAGCGCATTCGGGATCGTCAAAGAACTACTGCAAACACCCTCACGTCAGGTTTGATCACACGACACGGGTGGAAGCTCTGCAGTCTGGACTAACATACCTTCTCGATATTCTCTAGATCGCGGCGCACGGCGTCGCGTAGTGATCTCAATCCGTGCACGGCTTCTTGATGCTGGTGCTCGTCGGACGGTCCACCAGTAATATTTACGGAGGCGTCGACGATGGGCGGCTTCGCCACGCTGGGACCAAAAGTCGAGATTGACTCAAGTGTCCTGCATAGTTTTCGACGTAATTTTTGTACCTCCGGGTGAGGCCCGTCGAGCGATGGTGAGCCTGTGTTCATCCCGACTCTCGAGGATGGTGGTGGTAGCAGAACAAAACGCGTTGTGGACGGATTTGTGGACGGATTGCATAGATTAGATTAGATGCCGGTCCAGTATCTCGATCTTTTGACCATCGATGACTCGGCAAAGACAATCTATATATTTCCGAGGCTATCGTCTGTCCCCTTCACTACATAAGACCCTCGCCTTACGCAGGCCTACATAGCCCACCATGACACTGGACGTACTGCACTTCATCGACAACAAGGGGGGAAATGCGGAGCAGATCCGCGAGTCCCAGCGGAAACGCGGGCTGTCCGTAGAACTGGTGGACGAGGTCATCCAGATGTACACAGATTGGGTGAAGAGTGAGTCGGATTTGCTTTATGGTATGTATGTGTTGCTGAATGTTGCAACCGACAGTGGACTACGATGCGAGCCAGTTCAGCAAAGAAGTGAACGCCGTGCAGAAAGAGATCGCGGCGAAAAAGAAGGTGCGGCGCGACCTTGGTCCAAAACGGTTGGTATATCATACTCATTTCAAGATTTATGTATAGGCGAAAGAGAACGCAGACGAACTCGTGGCGAAGAAGAAGGATCTGGACGCTAAAGTCATCGCAAAGCGTCAGGAGGCGAAGGAGCAGGAGCAAAAGATGAGGCAGCGTGCCGGCAATGTCGGAAACATTGTCGGAAAGGATGCTCCTGTCAGCTTGACAGAGGTGCGAGATATCCTCATGCACCATGATCCCTGTTTCTTGATGCTGTTTTATACAGGACGATAATGTCACTGTCAGGACATATCATCCCGATGGAGAGGGTGTGCAGGTCGAGAAGAAGACGGACATCATGCCCCACCACGAAGTGCTCCTGAGGCTTGATGCAATGGATCTGGAGAGAGGTGCGCAGCACTGTCGTTGTCTAACCAGAATACCATGCTTATTGTGTTCACAGGTTCGAAGAATGTAGGACACCGCGGATACTACCTCACAAATGACGGTATCGACCTGAATCAAGCCTTGATCAATTACGGTCTTGATTTCCTGCGCAAGAGGGAATACAAAAAGATTCAGCCGCCATTCATGATCAACAAGGACGTTATGGCCAAGACAGCTCAACTTGACCAATTCGACGAGGAGCTGTACAAGGTGCGCACACGTTCTGGACATATCTCATATCCTCAAGCTCAACTACGCTATCCTTGGACCTAGGTCATCGCAGATGATGACGAGAAATACCTCATTGCCACCTCCGAACAGCCCATTTCCGCCTTCCACAGCGACGAATGGTTTGAATCTCCCGAGACTCAACTGCCAATCAAGTACGCTGGATACTCCACATGCTTCCGGAAAGAGGCGGGAGCCTCTGGACGAGATATGTGGGGAATCTTCCGCGTGCACCAGTTTGAGAAGGTCGAGCAGTTCTGTATCACCGATCCGGAGAAAAGCTGGGAGATGTTTGATCAGATGATCGCCACGTCTGAGGATTTCTACAAGAGCTTGAAGATCCCATATCGCGTTGTGGCTATCGTCTCTGGTGCGCTGAATCTGGCTGCCGCACAGAAGTACGACTTGGAGGCTTGGTTTCCCTTCCAGGGAGCGTTCAAGGAGTTGGTATCTTGCTCCAACTGCACAGATTATCGTGAGCTTTGTCAGTAAGAGAGGTCGAATAGATCACTCACGACGTTTCACAGAGTCTCGACGATTGGAGGTGCGTTGTGGACTGAGAACTAAGGACCAAACGCGTAAGCTCTATGTGCACATGTTGAACGGCACACTATGCGCTACCGAGCGTGCTTTGTGCTGCGTTGCAGAGAACTACCAGACTCCAGAGGTACGTTTTGCTACAGCTGTTCTTGACATAGGCCTAATTGGAGCTTTCGCAGGGCCTCATTGTTCCGGAAGTGCTTCGTCCTTACATGCAAGGACGCGATTTCCTCCCATGGGTGAAGGAGCTGCCCAAGGGCCTGCATCGGAAACAGGTATAATAGCAGCAAACAGCAAACAAGAGGTGTTATGTATGTTGTGTCACTGTACGTTTTTCCTCGGATGTCGTAGCAATCATGATAGAAATTTCATGATCGGGCGCCCATATATATCCGCTTCGCGTCGCCGAACTTTTGCTTTGTTGCCAAAGTTCGCCTTTGTACCATTGTTCAAAGTCGCATTTCTGTGAAACAAAAGGCGTCCTGACAATGCATAATATTTGCGAGACGGGGGGAATGGTCGTTTACAAAGGCCGAAGATCTTCCTGACTGAGTTTGAAAGTGATCACAAGCACAAGCAAGCAGAGGGCGACAAACAGCATCAAATTCCCTGTTGCTCCGTCCTCTGGACCTCTGGCACGTCCTCCGAGTTTCTATCCAGTCCCCAGGTGGCTCGTCGCGTCCAAACACGCCCTCTCCACGATGTACAAACTGATTAGACGCATCTCGAGCTCGATCTTCCCGAGGCCCGATCGTCCTTGGGGCGAAGACGGTACGTGTCGTGAGATTAACTTCGCGCGTCTCTGTGCTCACAGTCAGGTCTACAGCTACATCGACCGCGCCTCAGATTGGAAGGAAGCGCAGATACAGCTCGACGGAGCCTGATGAGGACGAATCGTCGTCGTCTGCGCCCAAGAGGCACAGATTGGACACGATTGAGCCAGAGCAGGGCGCTTCACGGCAGGAGGAGGGTGAGGGGGTAAAAGAGGTCACGGAGGGCGTTCAGGGTGTAGAAATTGAGGCAGAGAAGAAGACCATCGACGAAATAGCGGTCGCAGTCCCAGCTGCAGCTGTCCCTCTACCCGATTCCCCCGTGTTGGAGGCCCAGCAGGAGTCAACCGAGGTCATGGATGCATCGGAGGACGTGGTGTCTGCGCAGGAGCCGGTGGAAGAGAAGGATGACGCAGACGTAGTCGTTCCCTCCGAGGAAGCGACAGAATTGGTCCTGGAGAACGACGTACACGTGGAGAAAAGCGAGGAAAGCACAAGTGCAGCGCCAGCATCAGTTGTAGTTTCGGTCTCTGCTACGGAGTCTGATGCTCCCCTGGAAGAGCAGGATGAAGCTGTTACTGCCTCGACAGAACAGGTCATACAGAAGGAGGCGTTGTCGACGAAGATCATCGAGACCGTCAGTGCTCAAGACCACTGACCGCCGTACACTGGCCACATGTCGCCACACCTATACCTCACTTTCCCATATATCGATCCCTTCATAAGCTATCCCTATCCTTTGCTTGCTTGTTGACGACTGTATGTCTTTTACTGCACTGACCCCCTCACCTATTCCCCATCCCTCTTGTATATCCCTGCGACATCATTTTGCTATTAACTGCTTCAATTATTTGTCCCACCATGTTACCCTCCTTTTGAATCCTTTCATTTGGATGTTAGTTAATCTCATTTTGTCTCCACTATCCTGAATTGTGGTAAGCTATTCTGCTCATTAACACCCTGTTTTGTTGTATTCTGAAGTTCTCGACGCAGGTCATCCTGCCAGCAAGACACAATGTAAGATCGGATCGGGCTTCCGAATATGGTATGTTCTGTGGTATGATTCATGTTCTGCAGGAGTGCCTGCTGGCCTACATGCTTTTCTTTGCCGGTGTCCGTCGTACAAGAACATCCAAGTCGAAGGCTCTCATCATTAAGATTAGACGTTTTGTGTTGATCCTACTGACGTCTCATCAAGATCCTGCGGTCTCATTATCCATTATCATGTTCAAGCACACCCTGTCCGCCGGATGTTTGCCTCGCGCATTACCCATGTTGCCTCCATCAATTCTACCGGCGCCGAGCCTCCAGCCTTCAATGAATGTCTGTTGCGCGTGTAGTCCATATTATAAGGGTATGCACCCGCACTTCCGACTCACCAGCCCCCCTTTGCACTTACTGTCATTCCACTGACTTAGGACTGCCACTGGCTTTTCCCGTCGTCCACGATGTTGAATGCGTTGACTCGCATCTTCCAGTCAAGCTCGTCAGGCTCCGATCCTTCTTCGCCCTACAAAGGCAAACAGACCGGCGACTTGACACCACCGCCCCTCATCTTGCCCGATGGCGAGCCCATGAGCCGCAAGCCGTCATCCCTCCTCATCGACCGTGTCCGACGTGACCATCCTTCTCAGGTTGCATGGATCAGCCCGTCGAGCCTCAACGCATCAGGGTCCTTCACCAACCGCTCTGCGGGCAAACAAACGGATAACTCTCCACTGCCCTCTCCGATAGAGCCGTCTACCACTCGTCCAAGGCTACTTGGGTCTCGCAAACCATCTCTGAAGCGGTTGAGCTCGGGGTCACTCAAGCTCCAATCCGTCTACCTCTCGGAGCATTCTGAAACGAGCAGTGTAGCATCTGCGCTGCCTACTAAGCCTTTGTCGCCGATTCAAGAGCAGCATGCGTATGCTCCTGCACGAAGGCATCCTTCGCTCGATTCCGTGCCTAAAACGCCAGATTCCGCCGGAGCGTTCTGTATGTGCTTGTCTGTCGTCTGCAGTTTGCGACGGTTCCTCATTGTTTTATAGCGTTGTCGTCTCATCCGTTTCTCACTCGAACCCTGAAGCGGACGTCTAGTCAAGCTTCTACAAGCACCGTGGCATCCGCAGCGCCATCTATTCCACCCCTTGATCTCCGCCCTCCGTTCATGCTGGGTCTCCCGCCGCGTAGATCCCATCTGGCGCAGCCTTCGCTGCCTACCGTAGCGAGCAGTCCGCGACCCAACGTATCTGTCATATACGAGGGCTCGAGTAACCGTAGCTTCATGACCGCCGCGTCTATCGACGAGTCGGAGATGGACGTAACGGAAGGAGAGCCAAGGGTGTCTCAATTTCGCGAGACGTACTTCAACTCAACGATAGGCGACTCCCGGTCTTCTCTGACGGAGCACGACGATGACGCCGATGACGGGCAGGAACTGTATTTCCACCACGATCACGACGAACCGACAAGCGTTATGCTGGAGATCGACTTGGGTGTGCCGCCGCCCTCCAGCACGCTCGTCGACCGGTTCTCGCGCGACGCGACAACTTGTCTCAACGCCACGCCCCGCGGTAACATCTCCGAACACTCCTTCGAGACCTCCACCACATCCACCGCCGTCGTAGAAACCCGCATCCACAATCGCTGGCTCAAAGGGCTCTCCTTCGGCAGCGTCTCGTTCGCTAAGCCGGGCGGCGGCGAGCACAAGCAGGAAGTCCGGCCTGCTACCGCGGCGTTCGTGCTGTTCTGGGTCGGCTTTATCGCCCCGTGGTGCTGGCTCATTGGTGGGTGGTACCTCTCCCGGTCGGGCGAGATGGTCCCAGATGGGCAGTACCTCAGCACGGTGTCTCTCATGTGGCCCCGAGGCGACTTTGCAGATGACATCGAATTGGGGCCCAAGGCTCAGGCTCAGGCGCCATCGATTGAGAGTACCGGTGTGACTGGGACTGGGTGGAGAAGCAGGCTGGCGGTATGGGCGTTTTGGCATCACCCTTCCGGAAAACATTCTTCTAAGGAGGTGCTACCCCTGTCTGTCAAAGACCACATGCATTTCCCGCATGGTAATGGGGGAAGCGTCGAGGTCCTGGATCCTTGGGTCAAGAGGTGCAGAGTAGCCGCTATTGTCAGCGGGGCGATGTTGTTGTTAGCTCTCGTTGTAACGTTGATCATCGTGTTTGGTGTGCGTCATTAGCTATGTATCGTTAACATACCTATCTGTTTGCATGACGGGAGTTATTATTTGTTCACTATTGTAGCTATGGCATGTAGCATGTCCAGGCTCGGAAGATTACACATGATGTGCGCCTCCTAGACAAAGGATATGATTTCCTCAATTTAGCATCCAAGCTACTCCAAGGCATGGTACACCATTACGTGTCTCTCTTCTGTCGCATCCGAAGCTCACCGTCTTGGTATCTGCCCCTCATGCGGGAGACGCGAAGCTGACGCCTTGAGCCAAGGGAGCTTCATCCGAGAAGTTAAGTGTGCACGCGCTCCATCGAACGTATTGCTTCCATGCATCACCTCCAGACTCGCGGCCCCTACAGAAAATTGAACGTCAGGGTCAGTGGCAAGTACTTTAAGGTCTCATGAAAATTTACCATCCAGTCGACTGCGAAAATGACTTATGAATTACATGCACAAGGAGGAGCATCGCATTGTACTGACCTTGTTACCACCGAAGGCTGCACCAATCTCTGCGCCGCTAGTCCCGACGTTGACCTTAGGATGGACGTGGGTATAAGAACAGATGAAGCCATGCACGGAACACTCACGTTGACGATGCCGCAGTCCGAACCGGCAGGACCAATCCATTTACCAACGTTCCTGATATCTCTAGTCCAGAGGCTGCTGCTCAAGCCCTGACAGTGCACGGCAAATGAGAGGAAACCACAAACATGAAGATACTGATGTATACCTGTGGTACGCCATTGTTCCACGCGATAGCCTCCTCCAGCTTATCAAATACACCGACAGTCAAAATCGGAGCAAACGTTTCCGTCTTCCAAATAACATCCTTCACGTTCACGTCCACAGGCACAGCGATCGTCGGTTGGACCCAGTTTCCACCCTGCAACCCTTCTGTCAAGTGATTCTTACCATAAGGAACACCGCCGCGAAGGATGTCAGCTCCTGCTTTACGCAGTCTGTCGACAGCGTTGGAGTAGACTCCGACTGCGGCGCGAGTGTGCACAGGTCCGAGGAGGGTGCTGGAGTCTAGAGGGTCTCCTGGCTTGAGCGTGGCGTAGAATTTCTGAAGACGAGCCAGGAATTCTGAAGCGATGTCGCGGTGGAGGTAGAGTCGTCGCGTGGATGTGCAGCGTTGGCCGGCTGTGCCTACCGCACCAAAGAAAACGGCGGGAACAGCAAGGTCGAGGTCAGCGTCAGGCATGATGATTGATGCTGAAAGATAAGTCAGTCAGAAGTTCAACAATGCTATTGACAGGTCAAATTTACCGTTGTTTCCACCGAGCTCCAACAAAACCTTTCCGAAGCGCGACTGAACGACTTTCCCAACCTGTCGTCCGACATTCTCACTCCCAGTGAAGGAGACTACACACATCACCTTATCAATAAATGTAATGTTGGCATTGGAAGAAAACTGTTACCCATGTCGACGAGCGTGCTCTCAACTACAGCCTCTCCAGCCTCTCTGCCGCCAATCACTAAGCCTGCCACAGCACCAGGAAGTCCGTTCTTCTCGAGAACGTTTGCCACGATCTTGGTAACCGCCACAGAGCACAACGGTGTGCTGTGGGACGGTTTCCAAATGGTCGCATTACCTGCCGCGAGGGACAGAGCAAGGTTCCTGAGGGGTTTCAATCTATTAGAAGGAAGTGCATGAACCTCACAAGTACGTACCAACCGTATACAGCGACTGGGAAGTTGAATGCCGAGAGTACAGCAACGACTCCGAGGGGGTTGGGAACTAATGAACCGAGTGCTCAGTTCTCAGAACTGATACTCATCGCGTCACTACCGCGACGAACCTTCTAAGATGCTATGGCCAGGTCGCTCTGACGCGACAACGCGGCCATTCATCATCCTGGACAACCCAACAGCATAGTCCGCCTGCCAACGGACGCGTGAGGATTAGCAAGGTAATTGAAGGGAATAGGACGTACAATGTCCACAAACTCCTGTACTTCGCCGACACCCTCGGTTCTAATCTTCCCCATCTCCAGAGAAACCAGAGCACCCAAGTCATCGCGCTGTTGCGCAACTTAGAGTCAATGATGCCGCGGAGCTTGACCGAAATATTGCTCAAACTCACCTTCGCAGCAAGAGCCTCCCGAATCTGCCTCAGCAGTTCGCCTCTCCTCGGAGCAGGAACCGACCGAATGACTTCATATGCTTCTCTGGACTTCTCCAAAGATGTTTGAAGCTCTTGAGGCGACGCCTACGGGCATTCAAGTCCACAATCGCGCAAGCTTTGTCAGAGTCAAGCTCCTCGCGATATATATACTGCGACTCACCGACTGCACGCGTGCCAGTACCTCACCGGTAGTGGGACATACGCTCTCTAACAAATCACCGCTACCTCCCCAAGTACCATCGTAGACACCGGGAACCTCCTGGTTGGTAGGAATGTCCAGAGCCGAGAGGATGGCTGAAGCGCGGGTGGACAGCGACCGGGCTGTCGCGTTCCGAGTTACTCTGGCAAGTGCTCTTCGGGAGATCATACTAGTATAGACTGAAGAATTATAGATGCAGCAGTGCAATGTTCGCGCGTTGTATGAGACGAGAGGTCGTGGTTGTGAGTGAACATGGCATCTTATATGTAAGTACTGTCACGGTTATTTCTAAAGGCGCCGCCTCGTCCAAGATCCGGTCAATCATCAACGTCCAACAAATATTTGATATGACGACGGAGCCTATGTAGGATGTACCAACGCCGCCAACGATGAGCACAATGTTTAAAGGTCGTTGAAGAAGGTCGCATCTGCAACGATCTCGTTCCGACCCTTCTTCCTCTTGTTTGCCTGTAGTACGTCCTTTTCTGGTTTCTTGCGTTTCTTCGACTCCTTGAACATCTCCTCGTCGCTAGAGTCAGCGTCGTTCTCTTCGTTGGCTTCCTCCACGACTCCCTCATCCTCTTCGTCTGAATCCGAAGTCTCACCCGTCGCTTTGCCCTTGCCTTTCGCTACTGCGCTTTTCTCAACATCCTCGCCAATTTCCTTGTCCTCTCCCGTCGTCACTTTCACTGCCGTCTCTTCGTCATCCGAACCCTCTTCGTCCTCTCCGTCTTCGTCTTCATCCTCACCACCGTCATCCTCGAAAACCTCCTTCAGGTCCGTCAGCTTCAACACCTCCTCGTGTCCAGCACTCCCAACCCATCGTCCTTCACCGCCTCGGTCCACTGCTATCCGTTCGATGGGAAATTCTCCGTGGTCTGCGACAACGCCGAGCAGCTTCGTAGGCAGGAGCTGGACGGCACGTAGTATTCCATCCGACGAGCCTGTCAGAAGGGTGGATTGTGCGTTGGGATAGTGTGAGGGTATGTTACACAACGCGTCAATTGAATGAGGATGGCTGAGAGTAGTATAAGACGTGGTCAAGTGCATGCAATTACTGAAAACGTACCCTGGTATTCGATCTACACAGTCACCCCATCCACTTTTCCTGTTGAACACCGACAGGATGCCCAACTGTGTTCCAACAATGACTTTTTGTCCTCTGAAAAAAGTGTCAATATCATTTTCGAGAGAGCTTTAAGCGTACACACCCCTTGATAGTTGCCAAGGATAGAAGCTCATCTTCCTGATCCTCCGACTGGGCGAAAGGTTCCAGCTTTTTTGAGCGGACGTCAATGACAGACAATGTTCCGTCACCGCTAACGAACAATCGTGTCAGTCGCTTTTTGACGGTACGGACGCGTGACGCGTACCTAGCGGCTACGAGATGCCTTTTGTCTTCCAGCCATAGGAAGTCAGATATGAAGTCAAAATGATGGGTATAAGCCCTCAGAGCTTCCGGTTTCCGGGGGTCCCATAGCTAGAAACGTCGCCCATATCAAACGGAGCACTACGACGTTGTTCGGCACAGAACCTACCTTGATTACACCATCGTCATCTCCAGTGCTAAATAAGTTCGGCAGCAAACACTTGACGCGGTTTATGGCTGCACTTGCGAACACTATGTCTGAGAGCAATCCAAGTATAATGTACGAAAATCACTCACTCGTGCGCTCCTTTTCGTGTTTCGACAACATTTCCTGTTGCTACATCAATAATTCTGAAGGCATATCAACAACACGACGTCAAAATACAAGCACAGGTACTCACTGCACGCCTTTCCCCTTGCCAACGGCCCACAGCTTGTCCCCAGTCGCGGTCATGCTGAGGCCTCTGCATGACCGTTTAGATGGAGAGACAGAGAACTTTTGTTCGTGATTTCCCTGCTCATCGTACGAATACGCTTTCACTTCTCCCGTCAAGAGACCGGCGAACACGAGGGACTCTGTCGGGTGAAAGACTAAATCGAAGATCTGCGCACCAACTGAGATGTTCGGCATGGCAGCTTGTGGTGGCAAGGAAGAGACTCAGAAAGGAGGGAGAGAAGAGTTGAAAGATAAGATTAGATCCTCGGTTTCGCCACGTCTTGGCGCTTGTAAGGGTTCCAGACGGCTCGTTCGCAGCAAATAGCGGGAACACTGCAATTTCTTTCGTCTTCAACGTCGCCATCCTCGGAATCTTTAGTCTGCTTTCTCTTCATGAAGCGATGACCATCTATGTCCTCCATGTACCAACTTCTCGCATTTCTTCTTCTTGCTGCAGGAATCTGTCTCGCGGAGCTCATCTCGGTCCAGTCTGCCAAGAACAACGTTGCGAGCAGCATCACAGACCTCTCGACTCGTGTGCAGGGTAGTCGCCATGCCTCTGGATTCAACTTCGCAGGGTTTGGGACCATCGGAGACGAGCCTGCCGAGCTGTTGGACATTGTGCTTGTAGCTTCGGTCGATGGCAAGCTGCATGCACTCAACAGGACCTCCGGAGTCACCATGTGGTCTCTGTCCTCGTCCTCTTCTAATGACAAAATACCAAACTCCTTACTGCCCCTCATCCACACACAACACCCCGATTACGATCCCGAGCTTACGGACGACGACTCACCTGCGCAGGAGACCTATGTGATCGAGCCACAGACGGGAGAAATCTATGTTCTGTCTTCGCCAGACAGTCCCTTACAGCGCCTCCCGTTCACCATGCCGCAACTGCTAGACATGGTCCCATTTAAATTCACCTCTGGCGGAGATATAAAGATGTTTGTGGGAAGGAAGGAGACGTCGTTGGTACTGGTAGAACTGGAGACGGGCAGAGTAAAAGGGATAGAGTGCCCGTGGGACCCATTTGAGGATTTGGTAGAATCCATAGACGACGCCGATGACCTTGATTTGGACGAGCTGGACGGTACGAAGCCAGAGAGGGTAAGACCTACAGAGGTCTACATTGCTCGTACAGGTGCGAGGATCCGTTTTTTTTTTCTCATTTCACGTGTTAATGGCTTGCAGACTATCATATTACTATTCGTACTCGCCCTACGGAAGGGTCAAGCCTTCGCATACCTCCCCAGAATTTGTCCTATTCTACTTACGGACCAAACAACCAGGACCATCTGCTGCAGTCGATGTATCGTCGCACAGCAGACAACCGGTACATCGAGTCTTTGCCCAATGGGAGGATCATCTCCTTCCGCGCCAACCTAGGCGAGGAGAATCCAACTTTGAACTCCCAGTTCTTGTGGGCGCGCTCCTTCCTAAGCCCAGTGTAAGTCGTCCCTGTCATTTTCTATGGCACAGCAGCTGAGGTCCTCGTATGCAGTGTGGCCGTGTTTGATGTATTACAAGCACCTAACCGTCAAGACCCTTACGTCTTGCTCCAGCCGCGCACCCAACTCCAGGACATCTTCCCCGGTGTCGACATTACCAATGCAGTCAAGGAGAATCGGTTCCCGAACTTCAAGTCCGCCTACGTAGGCATAGTAGAGGAGACAGGCTCGCTTTTCGCCATGAGTCCCGACAGGTTCCCGCTCGTGGTCTTCAGCGACGCCAATACTGCGGACGAGTACGGTTTGGGCAGGAGCATCGACCCTCCTCCAGGCTCGCGGTGGGACTTCGACCCGGAGCTTGACCTGCCAGTAGACGTCGCCTCCGTTGCGAAACGGGCGAAGCTTAGACAGATGTGTCGCGCAGGCAGTCGGGACAAGCACTGCTACGTCGGCGTCAAGGAGCTGGAGTCATCGGCGTTGAGCCGCTTGCTGGATGGCGCGCCCTCTGTGCCCCCGCCCTACTACAACAACCAGAATGTGGGATCCTCGGACGCCGCTGCGAATGGGAACACGTCAATCAAGCCTGTCGTTGTCGATGTGCCCCAGCATCATACAGCACTGTCGTCAGGCTCTTTCAGCGTTCAGGGTATAGTGGCAGCATTCCTGACAGTGGCGGCGTTGCTTGCAGCTACGGCGTGGACTATTAGAAAGAAGATACCAATCAATCAAGCTACCACAAACTCCCCCCAAGAGCAGAACGGTCGTGTGCACGATACCATGCCAGAACCCGCAGACCAGGACTCAAACCCATCTGTAGAGAACAATGGCCACGCAGAGAACCATAACACAGAATCAGAACCTACTGTCAGGATCGTTGAACCACCGTCAACACCACGACCAAGGACGTCCTCTATCCTAGCTGATGCACGGCCGCCCTCACGAGCAGGTCAGAACGGCGACGATACCGGTGCAGACGGCGGCGAAGGCGAAGATAGCGATGGCGACGGCGATCCAGCTGCGACACCTGGGAAACGGAAAGGACCTAGACGAAAGCGAGGAAAGAAGAAGAAAGCCTCGGTATTGCAGGAGACAGGTGCAGACGACAAGGATGCAGAGCACGGAGAGGAACTGAACGGGGACGTCCTACACGTCGTTTCGCCATCTTCCATGGTGGTCCCGCCACCAGCGACGCCGACGCCTGTAGTCCCTTCATTGATTGTATCAGACACCATCCTAGGTTTCGGCTCTCACGGCACAGTAGTTTTCCAAGGATCACTACAAGGCCGTGCGGTTGCCGTTAAACGACTTCTGCAAGACTTCGTGACCCTCGCCCTCCGCGAAGTCAACATCCTCCAGGAATCCGACGACCACCCGAACGTCATTCGATACTACTACCAAGAAGCGCAAGCGAACTTCCTGTACATAGCGCTCGAGCTCTGCCCCGCATCCCTCGCGGACATCGTCGAACGGCCAGACCAGTTCCGCGACATCTCGGTCGCGTTCGATCCGAAACGCGCCCTGCGCCAGATCACGTCTGGCCTGCGACACCTGCACGCCCTCAAGATCGTCCACCGTGACATCAAGCCCCAAAACATCCTCATCTCGCACGCGAAGAAAGGTGTCGGCGAGAGCGCAGGGCACCGAATGCTCATCTCGGATTTCGGGCTGTGCAAGAAGCTCGAAGTGGACCAGACGAGTTTCTTGCCGACCGCGCATGGCGCGATGGCGGCGGGGACGGTTGGATGGCGCGCCCCGGAGATTTTGAGGGGTGAGGTGAAGCTGGATGAGACAATTGGGGAGGACTCGATGTCCTCGCGAGGGAGCACGGNNACGGCGGGTCCGGACGCGCCGAATGGGCCTGGGAAACCGACGAGGCTGACGAAGGCGGTGGATATCTTTGCGCTGGGGTGTTTGTTCTACTACGTCCTTACGAATGGGTCGCATCCGTTCGGGGATCGGTTTGAGCGGGAGTCGAATATCTTCAAGAATGCGAAGAACTTGGATGGTTTGGAGCGGTTTGGAGAGGAGGGGTCCGAAGCTGTAGATGTCATTTCCAAGATGCTGAGTCCTGAAGCGTCTGAGCGGTGCGTTCTTCTTCCAATGTAAATTTGAATCATAAACTGACCGAATACTGCGACACTGCAGTCCCGACACTTCAACGTGCCTGATCCACCCGTACTTCTGGGACTCGGGCAAACGACTCAACTTCCTGCAAGACGCGTCGGATCGATTCGAGATCATGTGCCGTGACCCGCGCGACCACATCCTCGTGGTACTCGAGACCGGCGCCGTCAACGTCCTTGGGCCAGATTGGAATACCCGGCTGGATAAGTGGTTCATTGAGAACTTGGGAAAGTTTAGGAAGTACGATGGCAAGTCAGTACAAGACTTACTGAGGGCGCTGCGGAATAAGGTGTGTTTCGTGATGTTTGGGGTGTGAGATCGAGACTGACGGGTCGTGGTATAGAAACATCATTACCAAGATTTACCGGACAACGTGAAGCGACAAGTGGGTCCTATGCCGGAGGGGTTCCTGTCGTACTTTACGCGACGGTTCCCGCGTTTGTTCCTGCATGTCCACGGCGTCATCGCCGCGTCGCCTCTGCGACAGGAATCCATGTTCCGCATCTACTTCGAACACAATACGCAATAACTACGACTCAACAAGCAAGCAAATCAAGTCATGCACGCACACATTATCCGAGTTTTCCCTCTTTCCTCATTTCTTTTTCATTATTCGTCGTCCTTATCTTGTTTTCCATACTACTCGGATCTCCTCATCGTCAGGACTCTCTTTCTTAGTGTTAGTGTGTTGGTTATTTATTCTCTCTCTCTTCTTATTCTCGTTGCTGTATCTGTACCATGATCTGTCGCTCTGCACCTTGCATGCATGTTTGTCTTATACCTGACTGGTCAAACAAATATATCAGCCTATTCGATCTCACTTTGGAATTCGAATCGTCTTAGTAGTAAATGTGGTATCACGGTCGGCAAATACAACGCTGTAGTCCGGGGATGACAAGTACGTGTACTAAGAGAGCGAACAGCCTCAGATTGTATCATGTATGGTCGTCGGTCATGATCCTTCCCCCGCCGCCTGACTGCGAACCACGCGTCGTTAAAACCACCCAGATTCCCGATAACTCCATATAGTTCGGTGCCGGACTTGAAGATGAGGGCCCTGGAGGAAGAGGAGGACAAGGAGCGGTAGAGTAGACAACAGGGCTAGTCTGAGCTTGACAAGAGGGAGGAGAAATGAGCTCAGAGCAGAGACCAGTAGATATGTTTGACTAGACAAGAAGAGACGGCGTCCATCATTGAACAAGGCAGGAGTTTGGGACAAAGGCAGTGGCTGAGTGTACGCGGAGTAGGTCATCGGGAGGGTCCGGCGGCTCGAGTCCAGCGATGGCGAGCCAGACCAGAGAAGAATGTCGAAAATGAATAGGGGTAGACTGAACAGGTGCATAACAGCAGAAGGGTGGATTGAGCGGGACGCGAGTTGCTGCAGATCAGACCTCTGGTGACTGACGGGATCGCGACGCATTGACAGGGTCCGTGGAGGTATTTGGAATTGTCTCCTGGCCTGCATCTTGTGTTCCCATGTCGACACGCCTGGTACTCGGAAACCTTGGTTAATGTAGATTGAAACGTGTGAGAATTGGAAGTACGGGAAAATCAGTGACAATTTACCCATACTTCCTCCAGCAGTTGAATGCAGCTTTGATAATGCTTCCGCGGCTCGTATAAAAGTTGCCGTTGATGACGTTGATGGACATAATATAGTCCATACCGTCGAGTATGTCCATGGTTTCTTGGATTGCATCAGCGAGACTGTTAATTCTTCAGATCTTGAAACAACATGACATATGTGTATGGATCTGTACTTACTTATCAAGGTTGGTCTTGACTGATATCAATTCGCCCTGTCTGAGCCCGCCCTCCGCCAGTTCCTTTGCCAACCGCTTCCTGAGTGCCGGGATCCAGTTGACATGATATAGTGTAACGTTTTTTTCCACGTGTCCAGAGAGATTAATTGAAGAAGAAGAGTCGCTCGGATAGCCCATACGCCAGTCCAGGCATAGGAAATGATTTAGCGGCCAACTCGTTCGCAGGATCTAAAGTATTAGCAGCCGGGTGCGACACCATTGAAGAGCGATGTTGGAGAGGAAGAGAGAGTAGAGAATTACTTTGAAATGGAGACCAAGATAGATCAGCTATTCTCGTGACGTTGATGTTGAGAGAGGAGAAAGAGGGTGGCGAAATTTGAAGTTGAACGGAGCCCACTGTAACAGTTACGGCTGTGACGTGACTGTTGTGACTCGTCCGCGACGAGCACCACGTGGAACGAGTGGACAGTCTTCGGGGTCGGCGACCGTAGAGTATATAAGGACGAGATCTATCGAGTGTGTACTGTAACTTCGCGTGGTTATCCCGGTCCCTTCTCGAGTGAACTCTCTCTTTCTCTCTCGTGTACGTTAGCGCTTGCCGCGAACGTCACACCCACAGAGACAAATAAAGCCAAACCAACCTGTAGTACCGTGACCTCCTCACTCTATGGCAATGCCGACTTCATCGTTCACTGCTTCCGATGTCGACAATGTTGACTTCATCCTACCAGATACGCAACTTGCACTGGAATCTCGTCTCATCCATCGCGCAGGGCTTCCAAGCGTCGCTTTCTCGAGTCCAAAGGTTACACGCTCTGCCCAAAGACACCGCCCAGCACCTGGCATGGCAGCCACTTGAATGGGGGATTAGTGAAGCACCTCGATTTTCCCAATTTCAGCAGTCAATTCCGAGTAAGTCGTACCAATTACGTTTGTCGAGACCGCCGCATTGCTTATTATGTCGATGCACCAGAACCTCCTGTCCACCATTGATGCCCCAACGGAGTCCGTGTACACATCTACAGAGCAAGTTTCGATTCTTCCGAACTATCGGTCATCCGAAAGCGCAGCACATCTTTTCCGATTACGGGGGAGAAACCATGGTACGATCACTGTCAAACGCCTGCATTGCGCATCATCCCAGATGAAGAGGAATCCGAGGCAGCGTTCGTCATCTTCACGTACATCCCAAGAGAAAGGCCACCTGTCTCTACTACCGTGGCGGATTTCATCGAAGCCATGAGCGACGCCTTAGACGTGTGTATTTGCTACTCTAACAACTTGTCCTCCGCGGCGCTCACGGCCACACGCCAACAGTCAGTCGCCTTGTTAGACGAGAATGGCGGGGAGAAATCGTGCGTTTTGTTTACACTACAACTCGTTCGACATCACTGATTTTTCTGACAGTCTAAGTCGCTGTCCGCACGTGCTCGTGGTGGTGATGAAAGACCCTCGGGACGGCCATTGGTACGACCCGTGTTTTTTCGACTTCGGAGGCGGTGTAGTCGCGAGCGAGAGTGACGGATCATCGGAAGGCCAGTGGGAATTCAACGACCTCGACAATTATCTGGTGTTTGCATACGCCGCTCAACGTGTGATTCGCAAGGTTAGCTGATCTTATTGACACGATAATGCCGATTCACTGAATCTTCCGTTTTCGTAGTATCCAACCCTTCTACAGGCTCTCCGTCCGCTGGCTACTAGCCCGCCTGCAACGAAGCGCAAGTTCAGTCACATGCTTTTTCAATGCAAGTTCCACAACTTCAATGCCGCCCCTTTTGACCAGCCGCTCTATGACCGGTGGACTCTTGATCGATTCGGAAATATGTTGCAACGGGGTCTATACGAGATGTTACCCAGTACCACCCTCGACGATGTTTGATGATCTCACCAACAAGCTTGTCATCTGGTCGCCTTGTTTGCAAATTCCCATTGGTTCTTTCGTAGTGATATCATATCCGTGTCCAATGTCCTCACTGTAGCCTTACTAAGTATATTGTAATAATTCATGTTCCATGTCAGTTTTAAATTCCTTATTTCCTATTCCTCGAAATATAGCTCATTAAATCACGCAGTCTTTCTCATATCGGCCGGAGCGTGCGTGACCTCCAAGAAATTTACGGAGTCTCTGACATGTTATTGACCCTTATCTACAGGTGGCATTGCATACCGTGGCGGCCAGATGCCGTGCAGATTGTGGTGGCCGTCAGTACCGGGGTGTCTTAACTGTCCGGACGGATAACGGATCGCCGGTGGCTTTCTTTCTTCCCCATCTCTTTCCTCTAAGTACATACCCCCGTGTTCTCGCGACGCGTGTATTCACCGGTACCGACCAACTTTGAAGGCGTACAACAAGCTCACTGCGAAAGACCGTGCATTACTCTATCATTTCCTTTCCGACGACTCGGATGTCTCTTTGAAACCTGTACATGTGGCCCATTCAAGTTTCCATTCAGTGTGGCACAAGGTCAGCCTCGATAGATGGTCCCGTCCGAAGCTCAATCAAGGTATGCACAGGTCCCTTCCCATACGTTCTCTCACGTGCGCTTCGCGGGTTCATGTCAGCCTCTCACCGCTTCAGCCGCTACCTTATAAGAAGGTCCAAGCGGAAACAAGTGTGGCGTCAACCTTTTGCCTCAACCCCCATCATCATCGACGCGTCTTTCGTCTTTCATAACGGTGTGTTCCCTATTATGCGCATCTCTCTCGCTTATGACATGCCCCCGCTGCCCGACGCCGAGTCGCGGCCATTCGGCGCCAACGTCATGGTGCGATGGAAAGTCCGTGTACATCGCGGTCAAGGTAACATCATCCTATCTACCTATTTCCTGTCCTTATGCGCGTTCAATCCAGCTTTCATCGTGGCGACGATCCCCTTCTCAACGTTGGAGTCCTTGGTAGTCTACGGTGGGTGTCGGACGGTCACCCTGGATGAAAGTAAGTTTCCAGGCTGGTTTGGATCCCAATCAAGGTATGTCAGCCTCACCTACCTCCATATTCATCTTGTTACGCGTCTTTCAGGTTCGGTCAGCCCCTCACCGCAGGATACATACGTGCGCGATGGACACCGTAAGTGTGGCGTCAACCATTCGGACGTCAACCTCCTCATCGGCGATGCGTCCTCGGCCTTGCAAGACGGTTCAACGGCACGTGGTGATGCGATCCTTTCTCTTGTTGTTGACGCGTCCCCACTTATCACTCAAGTATGCAGTGCTTCTCTCTGCGTTGGCTCGGCCTGGCGCAAGGCTCTCTTTCGAGGACACATCTCGAGCTCATCAATATAACTGAAAATCTCTGAAAGATCTTCGCCTCGTCACCGGAATCAAAATGCGCACATCGTTCAAGCGTCTCTGAGATGTCTCTTCATTGCAGCAGATGCCACTCAGCGCCCAGGACCACGCATCTCGACGATCTAGGAGGTGAAGTCACCTCACAGGTTCCCTACGGCACTGACATCCGTTGGAGCAGCTCGCGACGACCGAAACGCGTCGCGAGTGACGACCTAACGAACGGCGTTGGCAGCCCGGGGAACACTTGGACGACAGCGACACGAACGCTCCGGTCCTCAAGCCCATTCGTGGCACTGACTAGGCGCACCAAATGATCACCCCGCATGTATCACGAAGGCCCAGGGACACAGAGGACCTGACTATACACACTCACAAGGTCCAAACGGAAACGGACGACCCCAGGGATAAGGTCATACCTGGCTCACGAGATACGCTGGCAGGACTCGCGACGACCGAGAAGCGTCGCTCGGGGGAGGAGATAGTGCTAAGTCTGGGCCATATCAACAGGTTACATGATACGCGGCATGAAACGACACAATCGTTCCAGTCCTCAAGCGAACGCCTCAGATGATCGAACCCCAAGACCAACGTGAGGATCTGTAAAGGCACTTCATAAGAGGCCGTGATGACCAGGTGAACCCGAAGATATGAGATCGAATACTAGAAGTGAAGCGGAGCAGATCCAAGATCACGCCAAATATGCCTCCAAAGCTCAGGCCAAACTACAAGCGACTGGACAATCAACATGCATCGAGCCGTGGAGAGCTACTGCAGAGGGAGACGAGTATGAGTCAGGGATCCCGAGTAGTCGCATCGTGTCCAGCGACGAAGCAGCCAAAACGATTGCGGTCCACGGTCCTGGACGACAGCTGACGCGAAGCGAGTGAAGACCACTTGGTTAAATCACGAGATGGTAAAACAGACCTGTACGCGAATGAGGGTGGCTTTTTGACAATATATCATCTCGTATAGTTTCAGAATCGTCGATCAAGCTTGGTCCTTACACAATTGAAATATACCAGTCATCCTATTCGTGCAAAACCGTATCTAATCCAGCGTTCAGTACAATCGTCCATGTTGATTCAAAGCGAGAAAGAGCAAAACACAAACACAAACACAGTAAGCATCAAGAAATGGGAATCGTGGATCGGGGATCGTAATCACGAGTGAGTCCGAGCTATGCGTTGCGGAGAGTCAAGAGGAGATCGTGAAAGTAGAGGAATGCCCCGTGAACGCAGTGATCTTCCCGATGATTGGCTTGTAGTCCCCGAAGTAGGTGAATCGGTAGGTTCCGGAGGGCGTAGCGTCCTCAATGATCCTACCAAACAAAACCACAAATCGTGAGTAGGGACGAAAGAATGTGTGGGTTGGATTGGAACGTACCACGAGATGTTGACAGTGCTATAGCCAAGGACCTAATAGCACACGATGTTCAAATATCTAATCAGCAAACGTTCACCTGGGCAGAGTATAGTATGAAGCGGGAACTCACGGTATCGGTCCTCAACCACTGGTACGTCGTCGACGGATGCGAGTCCGATCTGACAGCTTGCCACGCCCCGTTCACTTGCTGGTCTACAGTCAGGAACGTGTCTTCGAGCCTCAGGTTATTCTGCCAAAGACACGAAGTATTAAATGAGCATTTCCGTGAGGCGCGACAAGGGTGATAACAACTTACTCTTGGGTTCGCACCGACGAACTGTGCCACGACGGTATCACCCGCTTTATACGCCGTCCCGGTGTTCACATCTGCGATGACCTGTCCGAACTGTTGGCCGAACGGCGCGCCGTCGAACACCACTGCCGTCTGTAGGAACGAACAATACGAACACACTTTATGAGCATTGTGCACATTAGTACAGTGAGGAGAGAGATGCGATGTTACCTGGAGAGAGATAGCCTTCGAGGTCTGATCCACGGGCGCAGGGTCCGAAACAGGCGAACCCGTCGCATTAGGAGCGAGGTACTGCACCAAGCTCGTGTACTTGTCGATATACGCATCCAGAGTGTCTATTGACGCACCCAGCATCATCAACACCAGCACGAAAAAAGGGACGAGAAATCATAACGTACGCGGACCGTACAACGTGGATGCACCCTCGTACCGCTGGACAGCATACTCCTCCGGCGTGGTGATGTAGTGCCCGTACGTGTTGGCAGGCCCGGCGATCACGACGTACGCGTCGTCGCCGATGATGCCTGAGGAGATGAGTTCGGTGCGCACAGCGTCCCTATGGCACACGTGAACATAGTCAGACATGAATGGCAAAGAACAAAGATGGGAACGCGGGCGGGACAAATGATGTACCTGATACGCCGCCCAGCCATGGTCGTCAATTCACCAGGGATGATGAGCATGACCAAGTTCCCAACGCGGAGGATCTGAATGTCGACTGTGCTCGGCGACCATTCGTACGGTTCGTGAGCATATCCCTATCACACACCAAACAGTCAGCATGGTCTAGGTGATGTTGACTGGTGTGGCTTACGGTGTCCAGAAGAATTGGTTTCGGGAAATGACAAGCGACTTGCTGTGGGGGCGGGAGGGGCGTGACGAACCCTTTGACGATCTCCCAGAACGGGTTCCTATCAGGATCATTGTCAACTGACGATCACCTTTACTTTAGAATGACTCAAGAGTCAAGACTGACTGAGAAGAGGAGTTATCGCCTTGTATGAAGTCGAACGCGCCAGGTCCGTCTCTGCACGTGTCATCAGTTCGGTCGAGGAAGCCAAGAGATGCAGAGAGGAACGTACGTCGTGCCACCAGCGAACGAATACCCCATCGCAGGCGGACACGTCTCCACGGTCGTGCCGTTAGGCAGCTGGAACGAATGAAACGACCTATCGACCAAGACGTTCAGCGACGAACCATCGAAACCAGGAATGGAAACCCACATATTCAAATACACATGCACCCACCCCACCGGCCCGTTCACACTCGCCAACGCCCCGTTCCCCGACATCAACGTCTGCGCTCCGTCCGCCTGTTTCTGGGCGATGATCAGGTTGGACGCAAAGTCGGACGTGCGGAACCCGGGCCCACGGCCGTGGCAGTCTTCCGTCGCATTCCCGCAGGTGGAGTGCTCGAACGAGCAGGGGAGGCCGTCCCAGGCTTCGCCGGGTGATTCGCAGAATGCGCCTAGGCTGTGACGTGCGGTGAGGTGAAGGGAGAAAGAAGGTTAGTAGGAGGGAGCGTACGTGTTTGGGCTCGTGTCGCCGACGTTTGCTGGTGAAAGAGTCTTGAGTTGGGAGCAGAGTGATGGTGCGTGAGACGTACCTTGCGCGAATCCTGCGACGAATGTGTTGTTGCCAGGCATAGCCGCCGGTTCGACGGATGATTCGTACAAATAGGCGGCCATCCCCTTGTTGTCACCACTGACCAGCGTGTTGTTCTGAATAACGGATGAAAACGAGCCCAGAGACATGAATACGAAGCCATCCTCACCTCGTACAGACTGGTTCCGTGGACAGGGAAGAAACTCAAGAACCCCCTCGCATTCCCCTGCGCATCATCGAATCTCAACAACGACAGTTCCTTATCCTGATCGTACTCAAACCGCGCCCTCTCGTCCGCCGGGTTCGCTAAATACGCGCTCGGCGACCGGTTGATGTTCGCGTCCAGCACCGTCGTGTTCCCGAGACTCAGCGTCCCCGGTGCGAGGCTGTCGTGCGCGCGCTGCACGGCGAGAACGGTCCCTGCTACGATCGCGTCGGCGGTCTGCTTGACGTAGCCGAGGGAGGTGAGTTGCGGGAGGAGGTCCTCGAGGTACCCGCCGACGCCGCTGTGTTGGTGTGTGGAGGAGAGGGCAATGTTCTCGTTGGTGTAGAGACCGGGGTATTGGGTGGAGAGTTCGGAGACGATGGTGCGGCGGACGCCTGTGTCTCCCATCGCGATGTCTGGTGTACGGGGTCACTGTCCGTGAGCTACTGTTGCCGGGTATGTGTCGTAGAACACACGCACCAGCATTGATGAATACCACGCGACGAGAAGAGTTGGATGCATCTGCTATGATCCATGCGCGACTTCTCTGTCGCATGTGTAGACCTGTATCGGTCTGGGGGAGATTGGCATAACCCTACGTCGCGCCGTTGAGTACATGCTATTCATACGCGATTGAATATACGAGCTTTACCATCATATTCGTCTCTACAACGGGTCTTCATCCGTTTCAGTAAGCTCAAATAACACGTCCAGAGATGAATTCAAGTACCCGGTGATGTCAGCGATGCCTATTCCACAGCGTAAACCTTCAGCAGCACCAGGTATGAAACGCCGCACTCACCTAAACCCAAAAGATACTGCGCCTCTGCACCAGCCACCGCACCTCGTCCACCCATCATCGTGCTTGAGGTAGCCAAGAAGGCTGTGAAGCAGAGTAAAGCTCGTTGCAGCATCCCGGTGAGCGCGACTATGATATCTGACAAAGTCGACGGTAGCGGAATCGTTGGGAAGTCTCCTGGGGCGTACATATCAGCCTCGTCCGACTTTTATCGAGACGGGTTGAATTGAGGTGATGAAGTAGGTTGAATGTTGCTGCGACCATGCGGAGAGGAAAAGTGACCACGCGAGGGATTTCACTGCACAAGCTCAGATGCACCGTCGCACATGCGCTTTGCTGTCTGAGATGCCCTCAATAGGACTTTCGAGAGTCGAGAATATCAGAAACTTGGAACGAGAAGGAGCGTCCTTGATTTTTTTGCTTTCAGCTTCAACGTGAACATCAACTTCTGAGACGGATCACTGGAAAGTAGCGGTTACGTAAAGCAGCCATGTCACTGGCGCTGTCGTTTAGCAACGTGTAAACCTGCTCACTGTGTATGTTTTTCTGTATGTTTCTTGGTCCAGTGTATTGACTATCCATCCCTCAGTTCCTTCGCAATGTCTGCAATCGCTGGAGACGACCCTCGTGACGTCTCATGCGAGACGAAGCTCAGCTTCCCGGAGAGTTGGCAAGTGGAGGGTTCAGGTGCGTCCACATTCAGTCATTCAACCGTATTGCAGTCACTAATCACGCATCATTCCTACACCAGATGGTCTTTCTGCGGGTGGTGAGTAGGCTGTGATTCCATGAAGTACTGTGACGGTGCTAAATTTGAACACGTACCAGTTCTGTTCACCTCTGGTTTGATCATGGTGTCAAGGAACAGGTTCGTCCACCTGCCTCCGTCAGACGAACTCATTCTTATACCCTAGCAGGTTCCTGGCCTGGCCCGCCCTCCTTTTGAGCATCAACAGCATCATCAACCAACACCCTCTCCGCACTAAAGAGGGCGGTAACAGCCCGATCAGCACTACCATGTAAGCACAACGTATACTTACGATGGCCTTCAGCTTACACTCGTGTTCGTTAGCTTGGCCGTCTGTGCCCTCGTCGCGTCATACGTCCCCCTCCTCATGATCACACCCGGCCCAAAGCAGACTCAAACACCTCTATTCCCAAGCTCGTGATTGTACTCGTTCCCTGCATACATATCAAGAACCCATGTCCGAAGGCTACTTTCCATGTGTCGTATCTGAGTGCTTCGAAGTGTCGCGGCACGTTCCTCGACGGAGGAAGCTTTGAAGGCCTTCTATCTATGCCTGAAGAAACGTGTCCCGTCATTCCGGTACCGCATTCTGTTGCGCTACTTATCATACCTTCCGGTGATACGAATGTCCGCTGCGTGTTGTTTCTAATGCTGTGACCATGTCCGCTCGTCTGAACATCCAGCTCTCATTGAGTGAGAGCGTGTTCTCGTTTATTTGCTACCATTCCTATCATGTCGTAGGTAAGTTAAATACTCCGGCTGCATATTCACTACACAGTCTGCGTGCGCAGGTGTCTACAGACTCTCAGCATGAGGACCGGGACCCAACACCTCTGCTGTCCGAGTCGGTGGGCATTGCAGTCCGAGTCTGCTCAATTGGAGTGCAGCGATTCTGGACCCACTGACGTTTCTCAGTTGGTCCTGCAACTACAACTGTAGACCAACCCGACTCTGATGAAGACGACGACACGGACGATGGGGACACCTTCAGATGACGCTGAAGAACTCGAAGTCCTCATGTAGTCCAATCTCATCAAGACGACACCGGTCATCGGAATTTAACGACCACAACGGTTCTCCAGCGGATGCACAACGCAGTTCGGTATTCCTGTGTCCGACGAGTGAGCGCTGGCGCGGAAGGCCTATTTTGCGTCTCTCAACTCTCCACCAACAAACTTCACACAGCGAGGCAATTATTTCCTTAGGACTTTCTTTGGGAGGAAGTTGGAAGATATATGGCCGGAAGCGGTCGACCGCAGCACATTCGTGTTCACGTTTTCACCCAGAAGCATGGCGTTGTGTTCTTGCAGTCTATGGGAACGAACGGTCAAGCGCCTCCGCCGGACCTGCTACTACCTCAGATGGTAGCGCTGTTGCGGGTATATGGATTCTGTGAGGAGCCTGGCTAGTATCCGAGGAGTTTTTGAGGCGATGTTTGACCGTATCGGACCCAGCGAGGACAAATGGTATGTTGTCGTCTTGAACGTGTATTGCTGTCGCTGTCGTCTGATCCAGTGAACTAGTATCAGGATTGACACCCGTTGTATTATGGCAGTTGTATACGGGCTCGCAAGCTTCGAGAACACTTACACTGGAACCAATGATAGTATCTAAACCGTCGTCATGTCTCCAACTGTTCACTAGTTCTGCCGGCGGTGCAATGTGACCGTTTGGGTCCTTGAGCCTTGGAGGCAAATCCGGTCGTCACTTTCTTGTTTGTGTAGAACCCTTGTCCGCTTTACTCTCGTCGTAACGTCGTGTTCACCTAGGCATCATGACCTCTTATAGATTCCCTTTCCCGATTTTTACGTTGGGCCTTGAGAAGCTTGAGATCCAGTCGTCTGAGGCGTCTCCCCGAGGACTGGGTCGATCAGGTCGCTCGATTGCCTCCACCTCGCGTCTTGTAAACACGAGCATCATTCCCACTTGTCCGATTCTGTGGTCGTTTTGGTTCTTCTTGAAGTCTCTTCAAGTCGTCCAACCCAGCTGGCAACCACTTTCATCCAGGCTGACCGTCCGGCGACACCCACCGTAGACCACCAAGGACTCCAACGTTGAGAAGGGGATCGTCGCCACGATGAAAGCTGGATTGAACGCGCATAAGGACAGGAAATAGGTAGATAGGATGATGTTACCTTGACCGCGATGTACACGGACTTTCCATCGCACCATGACGTTGGCGCCGAATGGCCGCGACTCGGCGTCGGGCAGCGGGGGCATGTCATAAGCGAGAGAGATGCGCATAATAGGGAACACACCGTTATGAAAGACGAAAGACGCGTCGATGATGATGGGGGTTGAGGCAAAAGGTTGACGCCACACTTGTTTCCGCTTGGACCTTCTTATAAGGTAGCGGCTGAAGCGGTGAGAGGCTGACATGAACCCGCGAAGCGCACGTGAGAGAACGTGTGGGAAGGGACCTGTGCATACCTTGATTGAGCTTCGGACGGGACCATCCATCGAGGCTGACCTTGTGCCACACTGAATGGCAACTTGAATGGGCCACATGTACAGGTTTCAAAGAGACATCCGAGTCGTCGGAAAGGAAATGATAGAGTAATGCAGGGTCTTTCGCAGTGAGCTTGTTGTACGCCTTCAAAGTTGGTCGGTACCGGTGAATACACGCGTCGCGAGAACACGGGGGTATGTACTTAGAGGAAAGAGACGGGGAAGAAGGAAAGCCACCGGCGATCCGTTATCCATCCGGACAATTAAGACACCCCGGTACTGACGGCCACCACAATCTGCACGGCATCTGGCCGCCACGGTATGCAATGCCACCTGTAGATAAGGGTTAATAACACGTCAGAGACTACTTTGGATCCTGCGAACGAGTTGGCCGCTAAAATCCTATAGTATGACTCAGTGATCCGAAGTTAGAGTGAACGAGTAGAGACGAATACATATACCGTAGACCGACGAAGTGCGCGAAACAGACCCTAGACTCAGACTTCCTGCTTCTTCTCAAACTTTGCAACCTCCTCCTCGAGCCAGGTCCACAGACGAGCACCAATCTCGGGGTCGTATGTGTTGTCGGGTGCACGGGCTGCTCGCGCCCAAGGGATCAAGAACTATGCAGAAGATGTATGTGAGTTCACGCATCCACCTAGTCCAACAACAAGGAAACATGGATGTACCTGGCCATTGTGCTGGATCACTTCAGGCATCACACCACCCCAGAGTTGTGTCAATACACCGTATGATGTGGGGTAAAGCAAGAAGGTTTTCTGCGTGCGTGAGTGTAAACACCGATTTACATAATGAGGGGAAAAGAAGTGGCATACCATGACTCGGAGCTGGAAGCCGGATACATGACACTGGCGGAGGACGGTAGAACGAACCGTATCGAAACCATCACAGCATTTTGTGCACGGCGAAGGGAGCATATCGGACAAATATGGTGTTCCCATTCCCTGCATACAACATCATATCAAGAACCCACATCCGAAGGTTACTACCATGTGTCGTCTCTTTCTCCAATCTTTCTATCTGCGAGTCACTTGACTGTTTGACGTTTTCATCCCTCGTATACATTGTGTCGATACGGCCATCATTTCCACTTGAACAGCCCTGAGCGCCAGGGCCCACTCGTTCGAGTGACTAGTCTGTGATTGTTTGTCTGCATGAAGTCGACTGTGTATATCCCGGCTTTGACTTGAGGTGGGTCGTCTTGATGAATCGTTTCATCAATCCGAGTCCATCTTTCAAGTTGGCTTCCTCACGCGATCCGAATAGGTGACCGACCGTTTGTGTTGCTCGTTCAAGACTCAAGTTGTCCTTCAAGTTCAAGATGTACTTGACGTGTTCATGAGTAGATCCCATCTCGCAGCCTCGAGAATGCTTGTGACCTTCCATGGCACAAGTGGAGGCGTAGTCGTTTGTGTCGCCTGACCGCGTATGCTTGTTGCTCTTAGCCTTGATAAATCCTCGTATAGCAACCTGGTCCATCTACGCGCGTGCTTGAGGAGTGACCGACCGTTTAGGCCGTTATAAATACCAGTGTACGCTTGTCTCTCTGTGTTCATTCCTTGGCCCTTCAGTGATTCGCGTGCACGTAAGGCCACTCTGGTCCAAGTATCCACAGCCTGTGTAGTCCGTTTCGTCCGTTTGGGCCATAGGACCGTGTGTGCTCGTCTCTTTGTTCCCCTCGGACCTGCAGTGGATCCACGTGGCCTTCATGTGTGCCGCCCGGTCTAACGACTAGGGCCTGAACCGTTCGTGTCACCGTCCGAGTCTTCTTGTCTTCTGGGGAGGAGCCGACTGTTTGAATCGTTCACCTGGATTTAGCTCCATCTCCTCCCCCTCGCGACGCGTCTCGGTGGCCGCGAGCTGTGCCATCGGATGTAAATGTCGTAGTGTACCCTGGGGATGTCCTTCACCTCCCAGGTCGTCGAAAAGCTCGGGCCTGGGCCTGAGATCCGTCTGCTACAACGAAGCGTCAGCGTCAGAGACGGGTTGAACGATGAGTGTATTTTTGATTCCAGCGACAGCGACCGATGACGGGGATTAGATATCATGACGAGAAGCCTTGAACGGTCTTGAGGAGACGAGTCCGCGATTAGTGGTCGTCGCGGAAAAGAGTGAGGCCACACTCGATCCTAGTCGGATGACGTAGAGGGTATCCTCGCGGCGTAGATGGCCAGTGGGGACGCGTAAAGGGAGAGAGGAGTGATCTCCGCAGGTTGTTCAGTCATCTTGAAGGCCAAAGACGCGTCGCCGGTGTTGGAGATCGAGATCGGAAAGGTCGGTCGACAGCCTTGACGCGCCTGGGTAGATGTGGTGGCGAGAGTCTGACCAAATCTGACAAAAGACGCGTGAAAAGATGAACATGGGGAGGTTGGGGCTAACGTACCAGGATCGGGATCCACACCAACCGTCCCCGTCGAGCCTGAACGCCCGCCATCCAGCCAAGTTATTCCCCACCGAGGTTGAGAAGTGGATCGTCGACGCTGGGGAAGCTACGTTGAACGGATAAGAATGTGATGTTGGGAAGATACAGAGAGAGCACATTACCTTGACTGGAGTGTAGACGGATGAGGCTAAGCATACGCCACACTGAGGTTGGCGATGCCCGACCACGACAACACTTGTCATCGACCGAAGGGATAGTAACCAGCGGGGGAGATATCGTAAGCAAAGGAGATGAGCAAATAAGCGGACAGACCGGCGCAGAAGGTGAGAAACGCGTCGAGGATGGTGATGGTTGAGGGAAAAGGTTTGACGCCACACTTGGTTCCGCTTGGGCCTTCTTATATACTGTCGGGGTGGCAACTGACTCGGTGGGAGGCTGACAAGAACCGAAAAATGCACTTGAGAGGACGTATGAGAAGGATGGTGGTCTAGACATACCTTGATTGAGATTCGGACGGGACCATCGTCGAAGCTGACCTTGCGCGGCGCGCGCCACACTGGTTGGCTCGGGCCACAGACTTGAAGTGAAATTGTCGGACATATTGAGGGGTCTTGCGCAGTGAACTTGTACTCCTGTGAAGTAGGCGGGAAGTGGATCTACCCGTCCCGAGGAACATGGTGGTAGGGGAAAGAGATGGAGGAAGGGGAAAGAGGAGGACCATCGGTGTTATATGCATGGAGTTCAAAGACCGAATAGACGATGGCCATCTCCGTTATCTGGACAATCACGATCCTCTGACACTGGCCCAGTTAACATGGCCCCAACAACTTGAACATATCGGCATGGGGCAGTGCTTTTGGGTCACGTTGTCCTCTCTATTGTTCTCCACGTGACCCGGGTATTGTTGCGGTCCATTGACATGCTCTTTGTGGCGAGATATCTGCAAGAGCTCTTCAAAGGTGTACAGTATCATCACTGCCAGGAGTCGCTGCTTCTCAGGAAGGAGAGCCGGCAAACGCCGAACTAGCGAAGGAGTATTTAATGCTGCTCGGGATGTCCTCTTCGTCTCATCTCTTCCTCCTCCTGCCACCAACACCTAGTAAGCCATGCCCAAACCGACTCCCCAGAACTCTTTGGACGCAGATGCAGATGAAGACGCCGTACTCGAAGCGATGACGGAGCCCATCGAAGCCACTTGGCGCGCGAAGCAGAAGTTCCTGGAGAGCAAGGGGTATATGTTGCGTCCGAGGTACCATCAGGGCTGGAAACCTTCTTGGGAGGGGACGGGTAAAGAGAAGGCGCAGTGCGAAGATTCCATCCCCCTTCCGGTGCGTACCTCAGTTACTTTTCACCGCGTACACTATGGTCTAAACAAGCTGTTGCACGCGTAGCTTCGCAAAAACCTCATCGACGCCACCCGCACGTCCGACAACAAACTCGTCTACATTAAGCGCGTGGAGCCCGACGACGTTGAGACACGCATCGCGCTCATGCTCTCGTCCGACGACGCGCGTCGCGATCCGCGGAACCACGCCGTCCCCGTCCTCGACCATTTCGAGAACGACGCGGACAGCGCGTACTTGGTCATGCCGCTGCTGCGCGCGCTGGACGACCCGCCGTTCTTGCGCGTGGGTGATATGCTGGAGTTTTGTGATCAGGTGTTGGAGGTGAGCAGGTTCGATCCTAGGGGACATTCATTTTTGAAACAATCCGGGACGTCTGGGACCGAACTGTCCCGGAGCTTCGATACTCGTTTGGACTTGCGGTACACGCATCAGGCTCTGTGACGAACATGTTCGCCTGCACATGGTATCAGCGCAGAAACTCCGGTGTTCCATCGTGGGACCAGGTCCGGAATTACATTCTCTCTCTCTCTCTCTCTCGCCAGTCCGAAGCAGTTCGAGACACGGAAAACCGTTTGAGCCTGTAGAGACATAGCGTACGGGACAGTCCGGGCTACTCGTCCATCCTGTGCTCGTCATCAGACCATATGGTGGACATGTTAGAAAGAGGACATTCGTAAATCAAACAATCCGGGGACTGTCCAGGACGCATGAAAAGTGTCCGAGCCTGTCCGGACCACAGAGTACGGGACAGACCAGACGAGGACACTTCAGGACAGTCCGGGACAGATAGTGGAGTGCGCGACGTTGCGCTGATTTGTCCAGGACAGTTCGGTCAAGTCCGGGACGTCAGGTCTGCTGAATCTGGACTCGCGCAACAGTTCCAACACTCCATACTGGTCTCGCCTCGCGCTCGTCGTTAGACCTTCGCAGTTTCAGACCGTTGCTTAGCAGCCTCATGCGCCGGTCCGCTGCATCTGCTCCTCAGATAATGCAGCGACGCGACAAGGAGGGCGGGAGCCTCGGCCGCTAGGATTCGATCCCGCCCGATCACCTCCCGATCGGGAAATACCGACGTGTCCTGGAACATGACCGGACAGTTCTGGACAAGGTGCACCGCGTCCCAAATAGAATGGTGGATGTCCCGGACACATGTCCTGTCTTGGACTGTCCTGAACTGTCCCGTACGTCGTGACCTGGACAGGCTCGACGTCCAGGACAAACAGCCTGAGCTCGGATGTCTTGGATTGTCCTGAACTCGAACTTCCTAGATTCGTTGCATTTCTTAAGCCATCTACTTACATATCGGTACAGGGCCTAGTATTTCAGCACGAGAAAGGCGTCGCACACAGGTCAGCCTTCACGCTCTCCCACCTGTAGCATGACTAACGCACTCACAGAGACTGCTCGTACCGCAACATCATGATGGACGCCACATCTCTCTACCCCGACGGGTATCACCCCGTCAACACCACCACCCTCCCGGACGGCGTCACCCCCGTCATCCCGCTCCCGCGTTCCACCCATCCCGTCACGTACTACTACATCGACTTCGGCATCTCCGTCGTCGTCCCGGCATATGCACGGGGAGAGAGACGGTTGGTGGAGGGAGACGACGGGCAGGACAGGGCGGCGCCGGAGTTGCATACGGAGGAGGCGTATGATCCGTTTGCGTTGGATGTGTTTCTCGTGGGGGATCTCTTGAAGCGTAATTTCTTGGACGTGAGTTTTCTTTTTCGCTTTCTGGTTGACCAAGTCTGATCAGGATGGTTTGGTGAATAGGTGTTCAGCGACGTCGAGTTCCTCCGACCGTTGGTGTCTGAGATGATGCGAGAGGACCCGTCGTCGAGGCCCGGTGCGCGTGAGGTTCTGAGTCGATGGAAACAGGTTCGGAAGGATGTAGATGGTGTGAAGGAGCTGAGATCTAGGCCTAAGGAATCGTAGGAATCGTAGCACCCTTGGGCTCAAGGTCGGCTCTTATTTCTGCTGAGTGTCATCAGACAAGCTGTAACACCACTGCTGTATATCATGCAACACCATGTACAACAATTTGATTTTCAACCCCACGTAATCGTAACACGCTTGATACTTTGTCAAGCTACACTGTGATGATAACATTCGATCCAAAACCTGTAGATTGCAATGCCGACTGCGCCATGTGGGCGTGGACGCGCTGGTGGTCGACCGCTCACTCCGCGGCAGGACGAATAGCCTCCGCAACAGGCCACTTATCGAAATGGCCCGAGGTCTTGTACAGGAACGGGTAATCGCCACCCGGCGGTCCCTAACACCCCCCAAATCAGTAAGCACCTCATCCACTTCACATTATTTCGAGGAGAACGCACGAAGAAGTCGTATGGGAAGCCCCAAGTGAACGGGAACACGCTCTCGATGAACTGGATGTGCGCCGGCGTCAGGGCGATGTTCAGAGCCTCGATGTTGGACATGAGGTGCTCGACTTTGCGCCCGCCGACGATCGGGAAGACGTGGGGCGCTTTCTGCATCACGTAGGCGATTGCGACTGGTAAGTGCATCAGCGTCAGTGTGATCATGTGGTGGTTGGGGTGAGAGAGGCTTACCGGAGGTGATGTGCTGGGCACCGACTTCCTTCGCGATGCTCTCGAGAGCTGGCACATCTTCCGCTCTTCGGGTGTGCGCTCCCACCCCGCGGTAGACAGCACACGTCCTATCCACGCATCAGCACATAAGAACTAGAACCATGCATAGAGGTGTCGGGTGTTGGTCCGAGTCGTGTACTCACCGCCTTCCCCAGTCTGCCTCCTCCTCTCCTCCTCCTCATCTGTCCTGATACGTCCCTCGACGAGAACGTTGTACGGGGCGAGCGCCATGCCCTGGTTCAACGCCATCGGGAGGATCTCGCGCTCGAAGTCGCGCACCATGACGTTCCAGCAGCCTTGGTAGATCACGAAGGGCGTCTTGCCGCTGAGCTTGGCGTACGTGTTCGCGGCGGTCACGATCCATGCGGGGGTGTCCGAAATGCCCTATGCACACGAAACATGTTGATTATTAATATTGAACAAGAACGAGGATGAGACTGAAAAGGAGGTGATGGAGCGTACCAAGTAGAGCACCTTGCGCTCGGAAACGAGGTGATGCAACCCGCTCATGACCTCCTCGACGGTCGTCTTGTAGTCCCACCAGTGCACGTAGAACAGGTCGATGTAGGTCGTGCGCAGCTTCTTCAAAGAGGCCTCGACGGAGAGGTACATCGACTTCAGGTTGTTGCCGGTGTACATAACTTTCTGCCCGAACTCGGGGCCTTCGCCGCGTTTGAAGTTGTTGGTGTACTAGAGCGGGTGAGTAGGCATGAGCGGAGAGGGGAGAGGAGGAGAGTGGGAAGTGTACCTTGGTAGCGAGGAAAATCTGGTCGCGGATCCCGCGAGTCTCGATCCATTCACCGATGAACTCCTCAGAGCTCTCATCTTGACTAAAAAATACAATCAACCGCAATGAGCACACCACACCACCCCAACCAATCAAAAAAACCCGACACCCACTAGTTGTTAGCCGTGTCAATGTAATTCCCGCCCGCATCATAGTACGCGTCGAGCAGCTTGAACGACTGCTCCTTGGTCATAGACCCCATCCCAAGCGGCTCCCACTTGTCGCCGATGCTCATCCCACCGAGGGCGATGGGGGAGACGTGGACGCCAGCGAGGGGGGAGAGCTGGCGGTAGCGGCCGAGCTTGGTCTTGGGGAGAGGAGGTGGGGCCCAGTGAGACATGTTAGTTGGGTGGTTGGGTGATTGGGTGGTTGGGTGGGTTGGGTTGGGAGCCTTGAGCGAGTGCTGAGTGGAGAGAGGGTGTGGTGTGTTGAGATGATGTCCATCCTCCAACGAGGTGAGGGGGTATTTATCCATCCTGTGGGCGTTCAACCAAACGGTATAGGTACCGTACTCGCACCCTCAACCTGGCACCACGGTCCATCGGATGGACAACGATGATATCGCCCAGTATAGCCCTCGGACTGCACCCTCGGGCACGACAGCCGCAGAAGCCCATCCAACGAAAGGGCGTCAGTAATAACCGACATGGGAGGCACCCGTTCACTAGCAGACGGGTCCAACTCCGACAAAAGTCAGAACAATGGGGGAAAGAGAAGCGCCAGCGAATTATCTGAATGCCCGTGTCCAAATCGGGAAAGTACCATCCCGATTTGGGCTCCGAAGGCTTCCTCTAACGGCGCTTGTACGCCTCGTTACTCGAGAATGTTTTGTACTTTGGTAGTCCTATTCAAATCCTGCCTTCGGAAAACATAATTGAGGTAAATTAAAGCGTTACAATTCACTCGCCGACCTTGTAGAGTCGGTGTCATGCCCGTTGAACCTGGATGTCGAGTTGGCAGGAAGCCGCGATAGCCGGACCAATAACCTGAGGAGGCGAAAAGGTCTGCCGTCGTCTACGTGCTGCTTGGGAGTGCGTCCCACCTATCAACGGACACAGTCACCGTCTGATAGTACATCCAGAAGTAATGGGACATACGACACGATGACTGTATCGGCGTACCACAGGGACGTCTCCGAGGGTGCTTGCGACAAGGTCGGAATCTATCGAGGCACAGGAGGCTCCCCAAAACGCTGCGGTCTGCATGATTCCTGCTCGCAGGCGCGAGATTCCTTGTTATCAAGATGATTTATCCGATGGGTCACAACAGAGTCACCATAGAAGACGACTACCCTGCTTGGCATGATGACCTGACAGTCCATGAGAACGTTTTCCTCACGGATAGGAGCATGTGTTGCGTAAAAAGTTCTGGACTACTTCTGCTAGACAAAGGATGATATCGACGGAGACTCGTAGGGTTGCCGAGGGCGGTAGACGAGTGAGCTGAGATGGAGGACACAAGGGGCGGTCAGTGTCGAACACGAGATTCCTGGAGGAAATACGACCATTGACGGTCTCGTACGGCGTGAATGATGTGTCCGGGGAACCCGAAGGACGAGTTTGATGAATCTTCTCACTGAAGGGGGACCTAGAGCCTAGCGCGCAATTTTGATCGTGACTCCAAACGCCCTGTGAACAGCCAGTATTCAGTCATCTGCATTATCTGCGTTGTATATCGTACCAAAAGTCGACTGGCAGCAGATATCTCGGTGCCAGTTTGATTACCATCGGCTTCGTAATCTGCGCCTTGAGCTGGAGTGGAAATGACTGCTTGGTGTTCTGGATCCGAGTCGTGTCATCCTGGTAGTCCCCTACTTGTTGCCGATGATGCGGTCGTTTACCATCCGCGTAGAGGAGACGTAAGCTAAAAGAATGACCACAATCTCATGCTAGAATACTGTCCACGATGGGCTTGAGGAGGGAGCTGTTGCTTCGAGAATTCGGAAAAGATGACGGTGTATTGTAATCCGTGGTCATGTTGTGTCCGGCTGATGTTTCTTCTTGGAAGACTGTCCGAGGTTTTCAAATGCATGTGAGACGCATGCATACCTAGTGAGAGAGGCCCCAGCTATCTAGAGAGGTGCTCCGCTGCTTCGAGAGTTCGGAAGAGATGAAGAGTGCACAACTTTGGGGCCTTCACATGTCCAGCTGTTGCTTCTCCTCGGGCGAGGTCCCTTGGCGTTCAGTCGAGATTCAAAGATAATTCATAACCACCGTGAACTATTCGGCTTGAGGTGCATCATGACTTCGTGAAGCACGACCTATGACGGTCAGCGCCTACTTGGAAGGACCGTTGGGCTATGCAACGCACGGCAACGGAAGGGTATCTTCAAGGAACGTCCGCGACAGCCGAAATCAAAGACAGCACCTTGGCCTTCGTTTAGAGCTAGTCGAAAAATGACGATGAATATGGAGGAAGAGGAAGAAAAAGCGCCAGCAGAACTCGAATTTGAAAGCTGGCCGCCCTAATCAGGAAAATGCAACCCCGATTGGGGAGGTGAGAGCTTCGTGTTTCGGCGCTCTAGGCTCAACAAAGCCGTGACAGCCGCTTAGTCGCCGTTCTTGACAACATCTCATCCTGCGAACAACGACTTCCACCAATGACAATGGCAATGGCAATAGTAGGAACGGGTATGCCGAGCCCGACCCCCGACCCCAGTTGCTGTACGTTCATATTGCAGCAGCGTCATACCGGCTTCTGGACTCCGAGACAGGTCGCGGCGGAGGGTAACGGATAGCGATGAATCACAACTGGTATGATTTGGGTATGAGCACAGGTATACAGTAAGATAGGTCTATTACAGATCCCTAATCAGAGTCCTTTACAAATCATCTTCCCTCTACCAGCCTGTATGTTACAAAGCTGGACCTCTGTAGGTACTGCGATGATCGATGCGAACAGGATACCCATCGAATCCGCAAACCCAATGGAGCCGATCTTGAACTCGCGTTCCTGCTTGGCACGTTCTGGATCGCCGTCAGCTGAGATGGTGCTTTCTTCCTGATTGACACGGTAGAAGACATTGACGCTGAGCGAGAACATGCGTCAATTATGTTGTAGGAGGCAGGGATTGGAGAGAAATGGACTCACTAGGCCAGTCCGCCACAGATACCTTCCAGGGAGATAAGGAGGAAGACCAGGGTGAAGCTCAACCCTTCATTTTCGTCGCCGAAAATGCCAACTGCGGACTCGATGATGAGAATAGTCAAGATGACAGCCTGGACTGCTGCGGGGACAGGAAGGAGTCGGCGAGGTATTGGAGGCATGCCGAGGGTAATAGATGAGCGAGAGAAGAACACCGTGGTCTGATAGACCAGCTGGAGATAAGTGATCAGTAAAGTGCCCTTTGAGCTGCTGAATAAATACACTTAGACGAACCTGCCAGAGAGGATAATAGTCTCGAACGGAGTGGATGATGTGGCTGAGGAACCAGTTCTTCTCTGGTGAGGGTACGGGATAGAGTAACGTAGGTGCAACACCCTGTTGTCATGATAAGGCTTTCATCCAATGCATAGAATACCATGACGTACCTGATTAATAGTGTATTCCAGCTGTAAGCCCCGTCGAGGTTAGCGATCTACATCACTGACATCAACAGCTCAAAGACTCACGGTGTAGACGATAACTATATAAATTGTGAGTATCGTTTATAAGCGTGCTGATTAATTAGACTTACAAAGAGGAAGCATATAGACCATCAGCAACGGTTTCACGAGCACCCACTTGTCTCTGCCAGATAACGCGACAGACCGCTTCGGCTCCATGGTGCGCTCGTCCAATTCGGTATCATCACTGGTAGGTATGGGGGTATACGGTGCGTTTATAGGTATCGAGTCATCCTCATACGCGGAAGATATTGGAAGATTTGAAAAGGCGGTGGGCGGAGGCAGGACAAGGTAGTACGCAAGAGGAATTACTAATGGGAGTACCTTAAGAAAGGCGAAGTATGTAAGATTCTTCCATCGAAGACGAAACATGAAGACGCTCACTGATGACAGGCCGACTCCAACACGTACGCCCAAGCTACGCAGGATCCACCATAGAGAAGCTCCGACTAATCCTGCTGCTCCCGTTCCAGCAGCAAAATAGCTAAGGCAGTGTAAGTCACAGAACGACGACAAAGTACTTCCATGAATACTGACCCTACACTGTCACCTGCAATGGATGAGGGATGATACGTAGTCGATAATTGCAAGAAGGTGAGTTCCCCTAGACCAGAGGAGAATGAAGCGAGGCAGATGCCGAGTAATCTCATGTAAAGACTATCGAAGGTCGCCACGACCTTTGAGTCGATCGCGCATGATTCAGCAAAATTCTGAAAAGATATAGATTGAATATACTCACCACCATACCGAGCACGCTAAGAATAGTATTCCCAGTGATCCGTCGAGCATAACGTATCCGGCCTTTCAGGATATACGGCCAACCAACTTTGGCTACCAACGCAGGAAAAATGTTGCAAAATGCGATGATTCCTTTAGGGGTACTGTGGGGTACGAGGTCCAACGCAGCAGACAGGATCACAACATAGAGCACGTTGTTGATTAGCCCGAATAGAAAGAACGATGAACCAAGCTTGAACAGCAGACGCCTAGAATCTATGAATGCCACGCTAAGGTCAGCTACGTGAGTTAGAGGATACAATGGATCACACCTCGAGTATCCCGCCTTGGCTGTTTGACCATCTACTCACCTGGTGTCGCCGACTGTGGTTGCAAGAGCGCATCCTCCTCCCTCTCGTCTTCCTCATGCATGATATCCTCTTCTTCTTGGAGGTGGGGTGATGCCTGGGGTATTCGAATGCGGATGTCGGTAGCAGCGTCGTCGAGCTCGAGTTCTTCAGGAGGGGATCGTTGGCTGTGTCGTGGTTGCAGCATGTCCGCTCTTCGTGCGCCACCCGACACTGCTAGCGCTCCGAATGTGCCCAAACAGGCATCCCACGTGTACTCTCCGCTACAGGCGTTGTCTTGGCCGAGTTGTTTTGTGCTCTCTCGTCGTTTCACAATGTGCCAAGCATCATATGCGACTATCATTATATCAAGGAACTCTGAGATCTGAACCTTCACGAAGATACAGTAAGAATCTTGCAAGGTCAATCGTTCGTAGCAAAGCACGCACGTTGCTCCTGCTCACGCTGAGCGCGCGCCGCTAGGACTCGGATCGGCCAAGCCTTGACCACCATGCCCATATAAGTCTTGAAGTTGACTGTAAGTGGTGCTGCGATCTCTCTGCGTGACATGAATCTGACTATCGCTAGACCTCCCTGGCATTCTACATAAGCCAGAGGCCGACACTTGACGTATGCGTTTTCCGAGTCACCGAACATGTCTATGACAGCACCTGCACGCGACCACTCTCACCAGAAAATAAGACGAACGCGTCGAAATTTGCTTGGATGGTTGGCTCTAGTCTTACTGGCACTGTCTGCTGCATTACGTGTACCCATACGAAATGCCCTTGGTGGTTTGATTTACGGTTCACGAACAGCAGCTACCTTGTCAGAATCTGTTGGCACTGTCATTTGGCATGCTTGCGACGCTGGAATTGAGGGCACTGACTGCGGATATATCATGTGAGCGAATCAGCAGTTGTCTTTTAGAATGTGGGTCTAGATGGCATGTTTGATCACAGCGTTCCGAAGGATTATTTTGACCCAGACGCAGGTACTGCCAAAGTTGCTTTTGGACGGTATAAGTCTAAGGTACAACCAAGCAAAGGCACTGTGTTCTTCAATCCTGGTGGACCTGTGAACTCCGGCAAAGCATGGATCACGAAATTGAATCCATACTTGATCTCCAACGCGGTACGTACATGCTTCTACACGCTATTCATGTTTGTTCTTCCTGGTTACTAGATTGGAGAGGACTTCGACGTCGTCGGTTTTGATCCACGGGGTGTCGGTGACTCCGTGTATGTTATTTTTCTACATCATGCAGCACGCTACTCAAGCTTCGTTCCATCTGTTCAGGCCGAGAATCAAATGCTTCCTCGACGAAACTACAGGATCGTATGAATCCTTCATCAAAAACACAGTGCTCGAACGAGGATTCGACATAGCGTCCAACATGTCTATCGAGGAAATGCGCAACATTCTCATCATAAAGGAAGCAGAAGCGGACGCACTTCTACGAACCCAGTTTGAAGTCTGCCAATATATGATGGGAGAGGAGTTGCAGGTACTACTACCGTCGTTCGAGATATAGACTTCATGAGCAAGCTGTTTGACGGGGAAGATGCGCTCATGTTGGTGCTCATCGTATTATATCAATACAAGGATTGTACTCAAACTTTGCTTCACAGAAACTTCTATGGCCTATCTTACGGGGCAGTGCTCGGGCTGTATCTTGTCAACATGCGAGTGTCTATGACGCTGCAGCATCAAATTTTGACCACCTAACAATAACTTAGGCTTCCGGATAGGGTCGGTAGAGTAGCCATCGACGGTGTTGAAGACACGTTATTGTGGGCGACTCAGCCAGCCTATCGTTTCCACCGTCAATGGCTGACCGATACGGACCGGACGTACGACCATTTCTTCCAGGAATGTGCAAAGGTCAGTCTCTAGGTGTCATACCCTAACGTCAACGTCAACTGAGCCCTTCCAGGCAGGGCCATCCGGCTGTGCGTTAGCCACAGTTCAACGGGAGGACCCCAGCGCAATCAATTCACGTCTGGAAGAGTTCATAGATCATCTTAGCTACCAACCCATCAGCAGTCCAAAGTCAAAACACCCAGGTGTCTTGACGACGGGAAGAGCGATGAGTACGTGTATGTTTCTGCTTGTTCTGTACAGGGTTTTTAACTTTGAACGATACAGAGTTTCTCCTGAATGCATTGTACAGACCCGTGACTTGGCCGTTGACTGCTACCGTGTTCGCAAACGCCATGCGTGGCGACCCGTCCCTCCTACTTGATCTCAACGAACCAACAAGCAATTGTGACCTTTCCCGAACTGCAGTCGCATGCAACGACCAACCCTTATTCAAGGCGCCAACCATAGAGGAAATGGTCGACGAGCGATTGTACGTGTACCAGAATGTCTCTCGGTTCGCGTTTGCAGCCGAGAACGTCGAGTACGTCGATTTTGGATGCCAGTATTGGCCCGCCATGCCTCCTGAGAAGTTCCAGGGTCCGTGGAACCATACCCTGCAGAACCCGATCCTGGTTCTGAGTAACACTGTGTGTATCCTGCAATATTTGGCTTGCGTACTGATACACTGACCCTACGCGTTGCAGTTAGATCCTATCACACCTGTATTGAGCGGCCAGACAGTAGCGGAACTACTTGGCTCGTCTGCACGACTTTTAATCATGGATGGCCCAGGGGTGTGTATCTGATTTACTCCTCCACAAACGCTTTCTCACATTAATCATTACAGCATACCACAATCGCACTACCTTCGTTATGTGTGAAGACCCACTTGAATGCGTTCTTCGCTAATGGAACTCTGCCGCCTGAAGGCACTGTATGTCCCACTAGCGCGGGTCCCTTTCCCAGTCCAGATGAAGATGGAGAGTTGATCCGTGAACTGTGAGGGATCCCTCATTCCCGCAAAGGTTCTGTAACAGACCAAATCTTTGGCTGGCGCTCACAGCAAGGGAAATGACATGCTTAATCCTACAAACGACCTTTCGATAATACAATTGAGAGTCATTGTTGTCCTTCTACAGCGTCTTCATATCTAGGCAGCGGGAGTGATGGGATACCACTTGTTGAACACCATGTCGGGATCGTACTTCTTCTTTAAAGCTTGCAGCTTGGGGTAAGCCGCCGTAAAGAAGACCTGGGACTTATCAGCTGGGACTGCGCCTTCCTTGGGCAGCGCGTCACTGTCTATGCCTGCATGCCAACACCCTTCAGTTCCCTGTCACCTAATAAAAGGATGGGGCACAACGAACCTTCGTAGTTGCCGTATGCCTCAGCAAAACCGAGCTTCGGTGTGAGGGCGGCGAGGGCATGCGCAGCGTCCCTGGCGTACTTGGCCTTCTCAAGCGCATCGTCGTTCCATTTCACTAAAACGACGCCGTTGCCGGGGAGGTCGCGACGGAACGGTGTCTCGTCAGCGGGGACGCTGTTGACCCTCTCGTTGGAGCCGTATTCGAACCCCATGGCGACGTCGATGACCCCGAACTGGGCGAGTTCCATGACTTTGTTGAACGCGGTTCGAGTCATGTCCAAGGATGGCTTCTTGTCGAGGAAAGTGCCTTTCATGAAGTAGTTGAAGCCGTGAAGGGCGATACCGTTCTGCGGGTAAAGACTAAGTTGCGATTCTCGGTGAGGTGCAATACTAACTGACCTGCATCGTGTTCACATCTTCGTACGGAATTTCCTTGGTCATGTCGGCAACCGGTCCTAAAGAGTCCGAGTCCAATGAAGGTTCTGCCCAGTCAATCATAGATCAACATGGAAGACGCACCAACATCAAAGATGGGCTTAAAGTTGGCTCTGCCTTCGGCTTCGGAGCCATGGTAGACAAGGTTTGCGATGATCATAGGCTGCAACTCGATGTTATGTTGGGGTCATAGAAAATCAAGAAAAACTACTCACGGTGCCATCAGGTGGAGCGCGTCCGAAGACAACATAGATGGCTTCTTCGGGCTTGATATTGGCCCACCAAGTATCCAAGACTGCTGCAAGCGCTTCTAGCTTGTCCGGGGTGAAGAGAGCTCTGCCAGCAAATATGTTTCTGAGTTGAGGATGCAGACGAAAAACGAACTCAGTCACAACGCCGAAGTTGCAACCGCCGCCACGAATGCCATAGAATAGGTCAGGGTTCTCAGTCAAGCTCGCTTTGAGGATGCTGCCGTTAGCAGTGACGACAGTGACCTAGAACAATGAGCGTTTGTATAGGATTTGATATAGCGCATGTGTATCGCATGCAATCTGATGAACTCACCTCTGCGACGTTATCGATGGCAAGACCGTGCAGACCAGACAGGTATCCATATCCGCCCCCAAGTGTCAACCTGGGACACATTCGTAAGTCAGTCTTTGATCAACACTATTGACGTGGCACGTGGATACACACCCTCCAACACCGGTCTAGAGGACGATGATCGTATCAGTTCCTTTCGTCCAAGAAACAGGGGAACTCCACTTACATGATTGACGGTGCCTCCAACGGTGGCAAGTCCATGTTTTATGGTTTCTTGGTCGACAGTTCCCCACAACGCGCCTCCACCAACATACGCAAGCTTCTTGTCTGCATCGACAGTGGCCCCATTCAAGAACTTGGAGAGATCAATGACAAGGCCATCTTCGACGGACGACGCTGCGGATGGGTTGTGACCGCCGCCACGTATGGCGATACGCAGACCAACGTCCTTTGCATACTTGAGTGCAGCGACAACGTCGTCTGCATCCTTCACGAATGCGACGACTTGCGCTCGTTTGACTGCATTACGGGCCCAGCGTGCGATAGCCTCTTCGTAGCCAGGGTCAGCGGAGGTGACGAGCTCGCCTTTGAACTCCTTGCGGAAAGCAGAGATATCGGTCATCGATGGAGGCTGGAGGGGTAAGACAGAAAGCTTGATATCGCTGACGATTTTTGGCAGATGCTTTGTGCTTTATATGCTCTCAGGCTCAACATGCTCAACGTGGCCACATCTGAAGGCACGTCAGTCGCACAATATGCGGGGATAATTAGAGCGATATGAGAGTCTCCGGTAGTGATCATAGGGGTTTCCTGGTGAATTATGATATCACTATAGCCGCAGAGTATGGGCTAGCCTGAATGAAGCAAACACGTCATTTGCAACCGCCTCGAGGGCGCTGTCCTACCAAGACCCCATTTCTTCATGAATTGTGCATAGATACACCCACCTGATTTTTGATGAAATATCAACGCTGCAACTTCTTCAATCGGAAGACACTGGATAGGGTGAAAGGAAGGAAGCAATTTTTAGTCCCGATCGGCGTTCAGTATTGATCGCAAGTGCTTACATAAACTGCAGAGCTCTGTCTGACATTGACAAACTTCAATTTTTTTCTATCTTTTTGTCGGGTTGAGAGAACCTTGCAAACCATGACCAGATTATGCAAATAGAGCTCCAAATTTGTTGCGGGGGTAGCGAATAACGCCATGACAGCAGCACGGGTAATGCCGCTGCTGATGAAGGGCGACTTCCCCCAGTCTCTGCCGAGTGACTCACCAGCTGCGCTCAAGACGAACATACGATGGTGAAGAAAAAGGACGCAGACGTTGAGGATGTCGAGGAGAACAGAGAACAGATGCCAATCCGCCCGCAACCGAGCAAGATCCAGGTCGTTGTGCTCACTCTCGGCCTATCCCTCCTCGTGTTGTTCGCGCCTCTTCCACGTCTCAATGGACAGACCGACATCATTCCTGACGGTATATGGCCCATGGATGTTGGTACGGTGGATTGGAAGGCATGCGCAGATGTAGATGACATCCCAGGTTCTGAGTGTGGATACATAATGTGCGCCTTAAATTGCTGCCTCCCTTTGTTGAGTTGCTGATTCGGTATCTTGCGTTTCACAGAGTTCCGAAGGATTACTTTGATCCCAGCGCGGGAACGGCTAGCATTGCGCTCGGTCGTCTAAGAGCCAGTTCGAAGAACTCCAAGGGCACTGTACTGTTCAATCCGGGAGGCCCAGGAGGTGCTGGAAAGCCATTCGTAACCAAACGCGGCAATCTTCTCCAGAACTACGTAAGCCCCCTCACTCAGGATGTCAATCTAGTGCTTATTTGTTTTGTTGGTTTCAGATCGGGGAGGAGTACGACCTAGTAGGCTTCGATCCTAGAGGCATTGGCGAGACTTTGTGAGTTGCATAGCTTTTACTGTGCGTCTGAAGTTTTTTTATGATTTGCGTCGTAAGGCCGAAGGTGCAATGTTTCAGTAAGGACTTCAGCTTCGGCAACTTCAAGCGAAACACAGTCCTCGAACGGAGTTACGACTTCGCACCCAATGGCACGTTTGAGGAGATCCGAGAGGTGCTTCTTGTTCAGCAGCGAGAATCGAACTCTTTGCTCGAGACAACCTTCGATGTTTGTCGCGAGACTATGGGCGAAGAGCTGAAATATATGGGAACCGCCACTGTTGTCCGTGACATGGACTACATAACCGCAGCGCTTGATGGGCCCGATGCTCTCATGTAAGTTGCAAGTCGTCCATTTTCTTGACTGACACTCATCATATCGTGCAGCAACTTCTATGGTGGTTCTTATGGATCTATCCTTGGGCAATACCTGGTGAACATGTGAGATTAAAACCACATCTTGCATTGCATACTAGCGCTGATTGTTGGGCAGGTTGCCTGACCGTATTGGACGGGTCGCCATTGATGGTATCGCAGATGCTGTCGCTTGGTCGGGTAAGTGGCTGGATCGACACGATATTCAGCAGTACACTCACATCGTTCAAATCTGAACAGAGAAACCGTCGTATCAATGGTACCGTCAATGGTTGGTGTCCAGCGAGAACAACTATGACCAATTCGTGGATGGCTGTTCTGCGGTAAGCGACTGGTAGATATGCCCGTGTCATATTTCTCATCGACTTCGTCTGTAGACCGGGCGACCAGCATGTCCTCTAGCAAGGCACAAAGGAGAAAACCCGTCTCTAATCAAGGATCGTATCGAGTCGTTCATCAATGAACTATATTACAATCCTCTGCCTGTGCCCCACGCTCGCCTGCCTGGCGTTCTGACTTCCGGAAGAGCTAGAGGTACATGATACCCATGGTCTCCCTTCTGCATACTGCTCACAGACGACATAGGCTACGTGCAGCTGCTGCTCCAGCGCCCCATCACCTGGCCAAAGGCTGCTTTTGACATCGCCTCTGCCATCAACGGTGACGGTAGCTTTATCTTGAACGCCATGGAGCCAAATATGTATCGCGACTTGGAGCGGTCCGCAGTATCCTGCAATGACAACCCACCATTTGCGCTGGCTAATGTCAGACCTGAAGACGTGGTAGACGAGCTACTTTATGTGTATCAGAATGTGTCCCACTTCGTGTTCAACGTCGTCACCGCGGAACCGGATGCGGGGTGTCAGTTCTGGCCTGTGACGCCTCCTGAACGGTTCCAAGGTCCATGGAACAATACCTTGAGCAATCCTATCTTGGTCTTGAGCAACACTGTGGGCAGTCCTTCCTGACTCGGCTTGGCTTATCTGACATGACTGGCTGCTTGCAGGAAGACCCGGTGACCCCAATGGACAGCGCCCTCAAGGTTCAAGACTTGCTTGGAGAATCAGCCCGATTGTTACTGCAAGATGGGCCAGGGGTGAGTACTCAATCTCAAGAAACCTTCACTGCGATACCATGCATCTAACGCGGTCAATAGCATGTTACCCTTGCACTTCCCTCATTCTGCACAGCATCGCACGTCCAGGCGTTCTTCAGTAACGGTACCCTTCCGCCAAAAGGGACCGTCTGCAAACCGGACGTCACTCCCTTCCCTACCGTTACCGACCACTCCATACTATACTCGTCCGACCAGGAACAGATCCTTATGTCGATGACATCGCTACACGATGCCATGATGGACGCTGTGAGCCCGTACAAGGCTCCTCCTACCGTCGACGGGAAATGCGTGAAGTCTGAGAGCGGCAAGGTGGCACAGGCAGTGAAACCTCCCACTGCTATGCTGAGGCCAGCCCAATTGGCGAATGACTGGAGCGTGTCGGGGGTGAGCAATGTGCTTGCGAATCGCTTCAATGCGCTCACTAGATTGTTATGGTGATGGACTTAATCTAAACGAACGCTTGTGCGGTTATATATGTTGGATACTGTCCTTTCTTGAATCAGAAACTCTCGCTGTGAGCGAGTTCTTTTCTTGACTCAGTTGATTTTACCAAATCGCCGTGGAAGGATCCACACACGACATAGGTTACAGCATACCATGCCTTCAGAAAAGTTTTGATATGTACATATACACCGGTGTGTGTCCGCCCTCGATTATTCATCTTGTTCTATCCTCGGTGCTGTTACAGTAGCACGCGTAGTAGTATTCTCCGATGCGACTGGCGCAGCGAACATGATCGAGGATTGTGGCATCAAGTTAGAAGCATCGTGCTGCATTCCGGCTGCCCGAAGGTTGAGGAGGACGCGTGCACTCAGGCAGGAGTGAAGAACGCGCTGCATGCTGGAAGGTGAAGCAGAAACGTGAAATCATGGGTCTACACTTATATGATAGTAAGAATGGGGACGCACTGTGTCAAGAGGTCTCTGGAGTATTCCTGTAGATAGATGATGCGAATCAGTGTATGGACCAGAACACATCGAACGGCGCACTGACGGGTCTAGTGTAAGTCACGATAAAATTTGTGAGCGAGATCGCTGTGGGTGTTACGCCTGAATAGGGAAGAAACTCTAAACACCGTTGCGTGACGTACTAAGCGAATAGACATAGAACATGACCCCTATGATCGTATCAGCACCCTCTGTGACGAGTAATTTGGAGCATCTTACCGTCGCGATATAGCACAGATGTAATACCTTGTGTTCGTCCAGCAAATCGAACTAAGTATTGAAAAATGAGTGAATGGTATAGACGGCGCATTTTTCAATAACGTACATCTCTGGAACCCTGCCATGACTGTCAGAATCAACACCACTGCGTGACTGAGTAAGCAATTGGTCATTCGAGGCTGAAGACGATCGAATAATCGTACTTGTTTCGACAACGATGACGAGGACGAAGGTGATCCCGATGGTAGAACTCCCGCTGACGAGAAAACACTCCGGAATATGTTTGCCTGGAAATGTCATGACTGTGAGGTCGATAGTCAGTTTTTATCTAGTCAAGGCACAAACGAGAAAGCCATACAGGTCCGCGTCTTGATATACAGTCCCTCGATGATTCCCGATACAATAAGAGTTGATATGAACACTGTGAAGAGTGTGATGGCCATGCATTTCCCCCGTCCCCATAATGCCCATGTTCGGATTACGAGAATCACTGGACGCATGTTCAGAAAACCCGGTTTGATGTAGATGCCAGCAAAGGACATTCTGGCACCGCACCTTCAGCCATGATGATACCAATCGTCATTAACCCTGTTCAGACGACAGTAGGTCAGCATACTTTCCATACGTCACTGACTTGGAAATTGACTCACAGCCATCAAGGAGGTCCATTCGTTGACACTCAACTACAGATATATCTGTCTTTATACTATCTGAAGGTTTCGTCTCAGTGAAAAGCATAGAGACATCAGCACGCGGACTCACAGACCAGCGCTACGGCTGAGTCAATGAATGCTGAATACTTGGTGTAGAAGTATAAGCATTTGGTTATGCTCATCTTCGATGGCCATATGAGCTTGACCTCAGAGCTGAGAGTCAAAAAATATTCGTATACCTGTAAGAAGATGAATTCGTACCAACATTGTGACAACGCCTTAAGCACGACTTACTAGGATTGAGATCGCAGCAACTGCGAGAGACTGACATCAGGACATCGACATTGTATCACGACTGGCAGTAGATACATACAATGCATATACTGTAAGACGGAGAATGGTCAGCCCGCAATTCTTCGTACACATACGAGGCTTCGTACAGTCTTGACTCTTGCTCGCCCAAAATCGGCGATGATATCCACAGGGACAAGTTCGTTTTCCGCCATCGGGGTCAGTAGTCAACGTCGAGCGAACCAAGTTGAAGAAAAGGAGGCAAAATCAGCAGAACGCATATATTACTTATAGCGTCCCCAGTTCGTGCAACCTTATACCAAAGGCCGAATCACGGGTCGAAGCATTTCGCACCAATGATAGTACATCACCGCAGTGGCAATACATATATATACTTCGACTGACGTCCCATTTTGCTATGGCGTCAACGTTATCAGCTTAGAAAGGGCGATCATAAAGTGGGCCCATCAAACTTTCCACATGAAGCGTGCAACACGAACCACTGCGCGAACAAAAGTGCAATGCAAGGCACTGTTCGTCGAAAACCAGATCTTCGACGACTCGGAACCGGACGCGTGCATGTATACGATGACAGAGACCGAAATGAAGATGTCTGTCAATGACAGATACTAATCGCAAGGAAGGTCCCTGATGACTTCTGCAAACGAACGGAAAATCTGTGCGAGGAAGACCTCTCGGTCACTAGATGAAAGTGTGATACGATGCCGGAAGGCATCACTCAATGACACTCCTCTAGGCAGAGATGAAATCAGTCTTTACATTAATATTGTCCGAGTCAAGGACAAGAACAATTCTGACATACCTCACAAACATGACTCTCGATATCAATCATGACTCAGCCTGCGTAGGTTGCGAGTCTTGATCATCGAATTTGGAACATAGGGAATGCGCGGATCATGATATAAGGTAGGCGCAGGTCAGATCCAACCACTATATGATGTTACGCTGATCGGATCAGAAAACGCACGTGATGCAGAATATACTGTGTTTTGCAGGAAGGAAACTGGCAACACAAGAAGGCTAACGATGTGTGCGTAATACATGAAAATGTTAACATACTGTGGCATGTTTATTATAGGTGAGTTGACTTGCAATATTAATGCATGATCTGAATCACAATACAACGGGCAGCGACTCTATGTAAGAAGACACGAGGCATACACTCCCAGCGACGTAAACGGTAAAACACAATTTGCATACAAGTTGTAGCTGGCACGTTCAGTATGAGTCACGACAGGCTGAGTATTGAACATCAAACAACTACCAACTTGACCACC
>SGPM01000145.1:0-64402 GCA_004802725.1 Antrodiella citrinella | reverse complement strand
ACGCGCCAAAGTCGGGTTCGGTTGCAACTCAACGCGCCAAAGTCGGGTTCGGTTGCAACTCAACGCGCCATTTGTGGGTTTGGTCGCAACCCGACGCGCCAAAGTCGGGTTCGGTTGCAACCCACCGCGCCAATGCTGGGTTCGGTAGCCACCAGTCCCAACCCAATGCGCCCTTTTCGACGCTCGGTCGCGGTTGATGGCCACTGATGTGACACATTCCAGCGATAGCCGTACCGCTTGTGACGTGCTTGTGACCAGAGGCCACACAGGGCCACACTCACCTCCAAGGTCGTTTGTGACGGGCGAGGGTGTGGGCAAGCCTGATGATGTCACCGACCCATTGGTTTACTGATAACTGATTAGAGAAAGTTGCATAAGCACATACTTAACCTTTCACAAAGCGCCAGAGTTTTCCTTTTCCAGTGGGTTGACGGAAAACATATTCGCGGCTAACGCACGGTGTCAAAGGAAACCATTGTCAGAGTGCAAAATCCATGTGGGACGAAAACAATTACCCCATGTAAAATGGCCTCTTATCGTAGCATGTGTCATCCCTTTTACAAGATTTAGTCGCCCACGAACAAACTGCCTTTGTCACCACATCGACATCGCTTTTCACCATGGCCTAGGCTTTCGTCACACAGAGATGTGACACGAGGCTTTATGAAAACTTTCACACGAATAGAACGCAATGATTGCTCCTGCCTTATTCACGGGGTGACATGTGGCCTTTGTCACGCCTATAGGTGCATGCTATAGTCATAACAAAGGGGCACCAAATGAGACATGTGACACCGTGTTATGGTCGGTCATAAGTGAAAATGTCACACCGCCATTGCACCGGGTGAATGACATCCTTCGACACGAGGTGATATCCATTCCAAATCCGAATATTTAGTTACCTTATACGGCATGTATAAGTCCGAACAAAACAAAATAAAATGAAACGCTATACTTCATTTTTGCACGGCGCTTTATTGACCTATGCCCGCCGTGCCAGGTGATCGTCATGCTGCCGGTGCAAGTTGACTGAAAATCGAGAAGTTGAACAATGAACAGCGTCTCAGTGTTACGACACCGGCTGCGAGTCACGACGTTACGTCACGTCAAGTGTCACTGTTCTCAGACTCGGAGCACGACATTCTGACTTCTGTTTTCTTAGCTGATGATATGAGAATGTATTAAACGATGCTAACGAAGGACTGGGTCTTCCAGATACAAGTTCAACAAAGTAATCGTTTGGACGACATTAGGACGACTTGGAGCCAAGGAGAAACTTGGACGTGAAGGTAAACTTGAAGATGGGACAACATTGGTGCTAGAAGCTACATATGAGTTTATGCGGGGTGGTTATTCGTTCTGGAGACATGCAGATAAAGGAATGGATTGAAAGAAATGAGCGAGAGACGTGAAACCAAGCAAGACAGAGATAAAACCTGGAAAAACGGGATAATGAAGGACGTAGTACTATACTGCTCTACTGGTCAACAGGAGGTAGTATATCTACAGGCGACATGAGCTTCAGTTCGGCATAAGTGTAAGACAGAATATTACTCACGAATGGATAAAAAAGGAGCGTAAATTCAAAATATGTTGCCGGAGGACGATCGACTTAGAACACGGCGACGCTTGACGTTCCGAGCCGGCTCGTCATCTGCAACATTGCTGTTAGACGGATGTTTCGCTACTTCACGTTTCTTCCCTTTCGTGTGAGCATCCGTGGGGTTTTCCGCATTCTCCTTGACAGCGGAAGGGGAAACGTTGGCAAGGAAGGATCCGTGGGATGAGGGGACTGAAGATGGTACAGTGCTGGAGGCGGCAGCATCGGCAACTTGATGCGGATTAAACATACTCAGAATCTCCACTAGATCTTCATGGGAAGCGGGAGGCGCAGAACGCTTCCTTTTCCTAGTGTTTTCTTGCGCAGATGCTCCGACTTGATCTTGAATGAAAGTAAGCCCAGGGGCTCCAGAGAACGTCGGAGGTTTGACATCTATGCAACAACGATTTGAGCAGCTGGAATGAACACGTAGTATTTTGAACATACGTACAGGCAATGTAACATTTGCTGTCAAATCTCTCCCAGGTGTAATTTCCCTAGAGAAAGTCAGTTATACGTTATATCTGGAAGGCGCAGACTACCTACCGTCATTAATCCTAGCTTTTGCTGCAGAGTTTTTTGAACAGCGGACACGACGTAGAACGGGCGATTTGTCTGTAACATGACGCATCACTCATAGAGCCATGGGGCTACATTTATGCCTACTTACCACAGCCAAACGATTACGCAAAGCCTCCCATGCAGGTGCCGGTCCTGCGAGGGGAAGTGGCGGATAAAGGGGTGCCTCTATAGTTGATGTCTGTGTAAGCCATATCATTGGGATGACAGTTTCAAGGCCATGCACGGGGAGGACCTAAAACGACGAGATGAGGAGCAAAAAGGATGACCTATTCAGTCAGAACATACCTGAAGAGCCCAATCTAAACATGATCGGACCCGCTCGTCATCAGCTGGTACCAGCGCAGAACTACGCTCACTCCAACCAACGTGTGCACAGATGATGGTCCATCTTATGTTGTTTTGAGGTATCTACAGCGAAACTTCAGTTCTCGTATCCTAAAAGCGGGCAGTTACAAACGTACCTCGACACCTAGATTTATCCTATGAGATACGTCTAGGCATATTTTAGCGAGAGCTTTTCTAGTTTTATCGTTAATTTCCGATAGAGCATAAGGATGGTTAACGATGTGAATGAAATGGATGCTAGTTCCATTGGCTGGCGATCGAACTGGCGCATCAAGCGCATAAGAGGTAGCAGAAGTAGGAAGAGGAGAAGAGGAAGTCGGTAAATAACTGGAAGACATTGAATCAATCAAGTTGGAAGAAGAGGCACGGAATGGGGACGTGAAAGTGGAGGAAAGGAGAGTTGACGCTCAAAGGGAGGGAAGCATGTCTGGTGGCCATTCCGGCCAGACCAACATCTCTTCCGGCGTTTCCCGACCACCGTTGCCCGCTCGGTCCCAGACTCCTTGCCACAACACTAAGTTTGGAATGCAGGCCAGAGTACACGTCTTGTCCTTCATTATCCCATTGTGTGAAAAACATTTGTCGCTCGATATAACCACTGAGGGCTATGCCTCAATCGGAACACCTGTGGCGCGAGTCATCGGAGGACCAAGGGGTTTAGAAACGTATGTAAGCACTTCATGGCGGAGCTGTAATATGTTGCTAAGTCAGGTATACTAACTGCACACAGATCCAGGATAGTCACGTACCGTCAACACCTGTGATGTGAAAATGACCACACCAGCGGATTCATGCTCGTCCCGCCAGATTCTTCTTCGTAGGTGACAATTGATTCGTGTCTCTATATGAACACAAAGACGTTGATATTTGCAGCGGGGAGAACAAGAAAAATGGCAACTAGTGGACAAGATACTGACCTAATTTGCTTTTGTTCTTAGCGTGCTTTGACCTGTGCGATACATTACCCCGTCTACCGCAGATTATGCTCCTGCCTCTTCAAGATTTGGCGGAGCCTTGAACGCTGAACACGGACAAGGCATCAACATTGACATGAAGTCTCCAATTCACCTCGGGTCACCGTGACAGCGAGGTCGTTCAAAGAGGTGACGACTCATCCCCATCGAAATCCGAGTCGCTCATTGTCACCTCCTTGACGACCAGGTAGAGCCCCACATTCGGACCCGTCCATCCAAGACATCGTAATACCACTACCTCTTCGAAGAGCGTAGAAGATGTCATAAGGCCATTGAGGCACAACGGCACGTCATGTGTGTCGTCTGTCTGCTACGATACACGGATCGACATATCAGACGCTATGCATATCATCAGCCAGTAGCATCACGAATCTCACCAGCTCGTCCAGGCTAGACTCACAGATGTATGTTAGAACAAAGATCTGTGCTTATCCAGACATACAAGGAAAGGCTTAGAGGCATCCCCACTCAAAAATTCGCGCTGGCGTTCAGTATGATTGCCACGTGGAATCCGAGTCCGGCACAAGTGCGTCATTATTCTCATGCCAGGATGGTCGATAGACACGTTGAAGCACCATTGACCAAGAAAAAATGACATAGCATAATCATAGTGATGCTCAAATTCATCGGGTCTACACTCAAGTACCACGGCCTCTTAGCTGCTGGCATTCTGAAGTGCAGCTCATTATTCCAGAAGCGCGCCATCATGGGAGAAGACCCGCGCCATCTGACAAGACTAGATGTGACATCGACTACACGCACAACTGCATCGAACAAGTCTGCTCCGTATGGAGTCGAAGATAAGACGATCCGAATTAATTTATTGTCTAGGAATACGAGCAAGTGGCCTGAACTCGGCAGGCACATTCAGCAAGCGAAACACGAGAAGAGAGAACATAGTGTTCACCATTTGCGACATATTCAGGTCCCATGCATGAGACTGTTGATTGGGTGAATGGAACAGAGGGAAGACCCTTCTTCGACCTCAGGCTGGGCGGCTCACGAGCGAGTGTCAAGAGCCCACTGGAGTGAACTAGGGTAGGAAGGTTGAAAATCCAAGGCAGACTATAAGACAGACGTTGGTCAACTTTCACGGAGAAACTCGCCAACACTTGCGCTTCAAAATGAAGGACGAAAGGGTGCTGAGAATGAACAAGGATTGGAGAAAGAGAGCTTAAGATTTATAGACCTAACATTGACGCTGATTTTCCTCTTGGTGTAATCTGATGAAACCTCTGACATGGTATTGGAACCTTCGTCTGAGTTCGCTGAGAAACTTTGGTGTCCGACATAGCCTGAATAACGTTTATCACTTGGGTACCCCCTTGAATAAGGTCTCTGTTTGAGCTGTCAATACTTCTTGCGTGAGATCATGACAACCGTGACTCACATCTATAGAGACACATCCAGTTATGATGTTGAGTGTACAAGTCGACAACTGAAATCATATTGTGCGGCGAGAGCGCCCCCCAATGAACGCAGCTCGTCAGTGAATGGCGAAGTATTGGAAACAAGGAAATGGTGTGACAACAAGAGTGGAGTGATTAAACAAACAATAACTTAGGTACAACACGCGATACTCGCGGAGGGCTGTACACATAACTGCTGGAGGGGTCGATCAGAGTTGAAAGACAATGTCATGAAGACCCGCACTCACATCAAGTCCCCCAACTTCAACCATAAACCCATGATAACATCACTTCCTCGGCTTCTTCGAGCCCCCATATGAGCTCCCGCCACCACTCTGTTCTCGTCCCCTCCTAGGCTGAGAAGAATCGCCTCGATTGTGGTAACTCGTCCTCTTAGAATCATGCGAGGAGCCTTCTCTGAACATCTCGATAGCTTCCTGCACTTTGCCACGATCATAACGATCCTCGTCCGGTTCATACGCGAAAACCTCAATCGTGAGGAAATCCCATGCGGCGATCACAGACTTATTCTGGAACGACCGCGAGGACGCGAATGATGGTTGAAACGTCTCCAAAGCTTGGCGTTCTATTTCATCTATGCAGGCCTGCTGGAATTTGTGCCATTCAGAGTATGAGTGATTCGGGGGCGGCGGTGCTGGGAACCTAAATTGAGACATCTCAGTAATCTGTAAGAAACCAGACGAGAGATACCCATACCTCGATCCAATGTGATTCAACACAAGCTTCTCCGCATCGATAGCGTAAGCAAACGCACCCGCCATTGCAGGGATACTGTGACCCTTTTCCACCGCTTTGGCGCGCACGACATCGGGGCGTCGGTTCCTCCCTGTACGACTTTTGGTGTCAATGCGTTCGGGGATGTGAGCATCTGTGCACTCGTGAATCAGCAGTGAGATTTTCGCTGGAACTGTGGAGTACGAGGTTGCGGGGACGGTGGCAACGCCGGATGCGGCCTCAACCGAGACGTGCGCAGCAGACTTAGTTGCAGGGGTAGAAGCGGGTGTGAGGTCGGCAGTGGCGGCGGAGGAAAGTGGGCTGGTCATGATACGGACTGGTTCCATGATCAAAGGTTTAATCCTAATCGGATTAGAGGTGTCTCCAAGAACCACGAGCGTACGTGACGCAGTCATGGTTGTCAATTCTGGCAGGACTTCTCGCACTACGAAACCCAGACATGGATCTGTATAGAGGATGAGTAACACGCGACCTGACGAACGACAGTACACGTACCTCTATGTACGATAGGTCCGGCGTCCACCATTACTTTGCAATACGAGTATCCTTGCCCCATGTTCTCTTCCGTTATTCCACGCCAAAAACCTTCGTCGTCGCACGTGAGATCTCGTCCAGGCACTTCGCTTGAATGCAAGGGTTCGCGTTCAGTACCAAAAATTGGTGCGGATGGCTCCTCGCCAATCACGAGCAGCTCATGGGCAGCGTATTTGTCTGCCGAGCGAGAATGTGTCACGGCGAGGATCGAGCGAACAAATTGGCGAATCCCTCGAGGACCATATATCTCGACTTTTGGAGCTGTATACACCACTGGTCCGGGAGTATTGTTGTTGTTTGTTTCTGCCTCTGGTTTGGGAAATCCAAGGGCGGTACGTAGAAAGGTGATAAGACCCATGGTGTGATCGGCTGCGCGACACGCTCTTCAGTACAAAACTCCAGGTAGGATGAACTAATGGCCGACCATGCATGTGAGTAATGAAAATCTTGCTGATTTTCGTCATCTTGCGATAAAATTTGTCTCCGTATCGACAGGGCTGCTGCGTAAACTGCCTCACTGTTCCTTCCGCGCAATCAACCACTAGAAAGGACATAAGTACTGAATAATGAGGACAATCTCGAGCAACTGTACATACGCACTCCATAGAGTACCATCTCCCAAAACATCCATTACAAGACTAGAACAGTTGCGCGAATCTATAGGCCCTCCGCCGCTTGACGTGCCCAAGAAAGTCACAGACATCGTGGGTGGCATTTTCGGTAAACGAATTTGTTTTCTTTCCGCACTGTACGATGCCTGCAGTACGTGGGATGTGGATGGGCGGAGACTAGGACCTGTGGCGAATCGTCTGGGGAATATAGGGTGAGAGGTTCTCAGTCGTGACAGCAACGCGAACGACAGAATGTTGATATGAGTGTTGGGCAAGATTTTGGGAACGTGTTGGTGGTGGAGATCAGAACTCGAGATAATGAATGCTCTGAAACAACGCAGTCGAGCTCAGAAAGCTGCACAACGGGACTGTCAATTGTGGCGTAAAGAACAACAAGACTGTACCGGACTCGTTCACAATTGCTCAACAGCTTGTCCTTTCACAATCCTGCTCCAACTTCTGGAATCTCTCTATCCTCCTTGCGGCATAAATGGGTCGAATGATAGATACTTCCAAGGAATGAACGGACTGTGGCGGTGGCAGATGATGGGAGTAGGCCCACAGTAGGGATCACGCTTGCAGAAGCGACTCGGAAGCGCCTGCCTCCCTTGTCTTCCTCTCCCATCTCGATTTTTCGTGTCGCAATGATATGTTGCACTTCCAGACGCAGTCTCAGATATGCGCGTACTAAATCAATATTGCAGCGTGTTGACCGTTCTAGCACCATGTTGAAGGTAAGACGACGAGCTGGCAGTGGTACGCGCTGATATTCTGAATCATGATGCAGGTTTTTTCATTCGAGCGCGAACATGGAGAACCGCATGACATTCGGTACGTTTCGGTGTTGAAGATTGAGTGTTTGTCCCATGGCATGTACAATAACAGTCCATGACTCTGCTCAGGTGAAGGAAAAATAACAAGACCATATCAACTTTCCGAAACGTTCGGTGTGCTCAAATGACTGCGGCGGTGCGTGCTGGGGTATCTTCTCTTCGGATTTGACAACAAGAAGGGGTCTTTGTCGAGAGGAAACTACGAATAATAGTGCCGGTCGCCCACGAAGCAGCTCTCAGTTGTCTGACTCTTGGCCCTGTGACGATGTACGTTGCTTCTGTCTGTTATCTTTGTTCTGCCACGTTCACCATTTCTGACTGACAGACACAAAGGGGTGGAGGGTGAATGTCAACATCTGATGTACTTTCGCGCTACTTCACCTCAAGAATCGTTGTTCTGTTCTCGCAGCCACATTGCGGCGCATCATAGGTTCTGGGTCATTGTTATGTCGGACATGAAACACCGTTTTGAACCGCCATTGTCATGGTCTCTCAGGACGACATTTCGGAAATAGACCTTACTCCTGATACTTACTAGTTCTTCGGCACATTCTCAGGATCTGCAAGCTGCCGCTTCTCTCTGGCTATGACAGCTATGATGAGCATAAATGGTTTCCAACATTCGGCGGCGGCAGGGAGGATCGCATCCGCCGTGTGTTCTGCTGCTGAGTCAGCTTTGAACTATGAGCGGATTATGGTAAGTATGTTGAACTCGTTGGCCTACAGAATGTGCACGTGTCTGACGTCAATCTCAGTTTCTAGTGTTACTTCAGCTCTCATGATGTTCACGAGAAGTCAGCCTTCAATGTGTGTATGCGATATTGTGAACACGCGGATCGGTACACTCCATTTGGGTGGCAGGATGAATGGAAAAAGCAGTGAGAATCGGAGAAGACATCCGGAATACACCGTAAGACGCCAAACCATTGAATGCATCGCGGACTATTGTGTTCAGGTATGTGCAGCCATCTCTTACAGTTACTACTATGCCCTGACTGTATGGCTACCGAAACTAGAGTGTCACTGGTATGGATCACTGAGGAAGATGTCCTTTAAAGAGTCGGCGGTTCCGACATAGCCATGTACGCACACTAATACTATACTACGTGGCTATATTCATACATCCCGGCTCATATTTTTGTCGGAGATGCGATATGCGGCGTCGCGGAGAATCCCGTTCTCTTCAAGTCGGTGAGTCGACCCATGTATTTACTGGGCCTAGGCACAATCTACCATCGCGTTGAGACCCGGAAAACATTGGCCTATGCAATGCACTTGACTAGGGACTGTTGGAGTTGGCCAGCTACATACTGTACCTGCGTCCGGATATCGGGGCTCCTTCAGAAGCCAGTCTTGACGCCAGGCGTGGGGTATAGCGATGTTTTCTTCGTCTCCGATGTGCGTACGAAGCGCCTCTCATCCATGTACGTACAACTCACATCCATCATGCATCCCAACGTCTTTCACTCACCCATCGGCAGATAGCTCAGGTCCCACAAGGCTTTCACCTCGGCGAATACAGATAGATAACATTCCATACGGCCGGCGGGGCTGCTGTGTCCACGTCTCTACTCTAATTCACTATAATTCAAACAGACCAATCGACGACCATATCGATCCAGCTACTCCCCTTTTGGCATTCACGCCGTGCGCTCCGAGTGCACACATTCCGCTCTTGTCGTGTGCGCCGGGAGTCGATTGAGATACCGTGTACAAACGCTGTCCGCGCATTGGACAATACGCTGACAACTTCTGTGGAAGGGATAGCTGCAAGCCACGTATACCGATCATGTATTCAGGAGAGTCAGGAGATGCTCGTGCTACTCCTGATCCGCATCAGTGGCACAAGACATACATCACCACGAAGAGTGCCTCTAAGTCTTCGATCCATTCTTTGAACGAAGCGCGAACCGACTTGAGGCTACCTATTGGTTCCTGGGACACGGTGAGTCAGTCTATACCGCCGGGATGATGTGTGTTTCTGCTATCATGTTGGGGAAGAAAGAAATGGAGGACTGGCAGATCCTCGGCCTTGGTGGTACCGGTGAGATCACCTTCCCCATATCCGATGTTCTTATTATTCTGACGCACGTTACGCACCAGTAATCCGCAAACGACTCGAATCCAAGTGAAGTCGTCCTGCACTTACCGCGTAGGACGCGAGCTTCGGCTGCATCGCAGTAGACCGTCTGCCGAAATTGCTTGCCGTCAGCAAGCGGGATGGAACAAGGACACCGACGCTTGCGTTTGGGATGTATGAGGATTTTATCTTGTTGAATGTCCAGACTATTCGCAACCAGACGCTTCCTGACAATGAAGGGTACTCCGATATTTGGCGCTGGGCTACATGGAGGGCGGCATGCACTTTTAGCAACAGTTCGTAATCGGTTCGTCCCGCGAGTCAGTGAATGTGCAGAGCCACGGATTGATATCGTCTTCCAACAGGGCTTGTTTTTGCTGAGAAGGCATTTGCAACTTGAACGCCCCGGTGACATTTGGTATTCTCTTATCGAACATCCGTGTTTGCTGGAAATTGAAATGATTGGCATCTCGGGCGTGCATAGTGTGGACCGCCTGCGCTTTTGTCTCCAAAGCACTAGTGGCGTCGCTGGAACATCGCCGTTCTTCAATCAGTGCTCCGAGGCCCAGGATCGACAAAAGATCATCCGAGTAGGCTTCCCGAGGAAAGAGGGGACAATTGGGATCCTGTGACGCTGATGGCAAGGGTATACGTTCTTTCGCACCCAAGAAGGTATGTCAGTATGTGGCGTATGTGCTAGGCTTATTTGTTGATGAGTGACCTCAGGTTTGTGACGCTCAGTTGGGATCTATAAGAGACGACAAAGCTCACAAGTAGTGATCATCTGCAAACACAGCTAGACCGCGACGCACTCAACGCATCTCAACATACACTATTTCACCCAATTGCAAACAGCCCTACACGCAACATGGCCTCGAACTTGAACGATGTTGCCGCTAAGATCCAAAGTGTCTCTCGAGGTCACTTCTCGCAGCTACAACATCCTAGTTATACGCTAACTATTGTGATGCCACGCAGATATGGAAACTCATATGATACCTCAGCTGAGGGCAGGAAACGTGTCACTTGACGACAAGAGGAACACGATCCGTATCTACGTCGATGTGAGTCCGCTTGCATCTCGAACTTGAGTTTGTGCTGATTATTTTACTGGAACGACAGGATCTCCAAAAACTGCTGGAGCGGTCCAAGACTCTGATCGCCCAATTGGAAGTCAGTCAAAGACGCAGTGGGTTGGGAGCATGGACGCAGGTAATGTCTTTGCTTCATACTCCAGTGAGTCTAATGTGCTGATTATGTTTACTAGATACATGCACACATTCAACAGATCAGCGAACGTCTGAACATTCAGCTGCAATGCAGAACCGGAGAAGTAAGTGCACCATAATTCTCCAACCGCCATTCATCTGTTGATTCTGCTTTTACAGACGTTCAATGCTAGAACTCCGGCCATTGAGGGTCTTATTGATACACTCCGGGGCATGAGTAACAGTCCGCTCTTGCTCAACTGAAGCATAAGCTGCCTTATGTTTTTGTGACAGCCCACAGAATCGGTACTTTCGTGAAATTATGTTGTTTGTACTCTGAAGGATTATAAATTTGATTGCGCATTGTCACGGTTCTCTGGATTATGAGGCGCCTTGCCCTCGGTCCCTCGATGCATTATCGTTGGCCAAAAAGAGGTCAGTTCGGCATCTTCCGTGGATTTGCCGAAGCGATGTCCGATGTCCCGTATACCTCTTGCCCACCATTCAGTGCTTGACGTTAGTGTACATGACGCTACGGTGAACTGAGGTACCATCTACATGTTCCAATGCAACTAGCTCTATCCTTTGACAACGGGTGAGTAAACTCTCTCCAGCGAGTTGCACCCCCAAGCGATTGGACCAGTGTGATGCGCTGGCACTGGCTAGGATGCGCCGATATCGTATCTGACGAAGTATCTTCCGACTGATCAAGTGCGTGTTTTCAGTTTATCTCCACTGGGTGTTCGTGTCTAATCGAGCCTTGAACATAACACTGACAGACAGGTCGGACACTGAAGATACCACCACCGCAGCTTGAATCGCCATGCCCAGACTCGAGCTCCACCAATGATGTGACCGGGATTTGGGATCCGAAGACTGGTCGTACCAGTGCCAGGCCGTGTACTTCAGGGACCTTCCATTTCGGATGAACAACGGCTGGACGACGACAACTGATGCGCTCAGCCTTGCCATGAACAGGCTTCTGTATAGTCAGAGGAAGCAGATAGGTGGTGAGTCTTCCAGTTCGCTACAAGACATCAAATAACTCCACTGTTATCTCAGTATACACCTTTCGTTCCGTTTGACTCGGGACTGCCGAGAGGGTTTAGGCGTATGAGTCAAAAACAACGTCGGCCGACTCGTACTTTACCCTTTGCCCATGTCTGACTGCATCGCTTTCGAGGCAGCGTTGAATCAAATATCGTACGCCTTCTTTATTGTTTGTGGACATGGCAGTTCTGTTTACCCTTGAACTTTTCGTATAGTCGACTATCTCAGCAATAGCCTTACTGAAAGTCATCATGTTTCGGTCGATCTGAGAAGACAGATTTGACGTCGTTCTCCGTCTTTTTTGTGTGTTTCGACCGTGACACATCGTGCTATCGAGAAAACAGCACTTAGACTTATCCTTTCGGCCGACTGGTACTCCACCTGCGGTTGGCGTCCACGAAGTTTAGTGACCGAAGCAGCTCTACCAGTACGTACTCCATGCATATAAACGCTGTTCAAGTCTTACTATGAATTTGCAGGGAGATCAGCGTTTGTGAGTTCTGTGACAGTGCTAGTGGCGGCCAGCGTCATGCGCGCACGCGTTTGTAGGCGTTTGTCCGTATCGATCCGACGTAATTATAACTGTCAAGGGTTGAATTCGGAATTCACAAGAGGCACAATATCCTATAACGTCTAGATCGTGAGATGGTGCCAAAGATCACAAGGCTTGTGTGTTTGATTGACGTACAACTGCACCCATATGCCCTGCACCTGCACCAGCTTGTTCTCTCCGCTCCGTCTTCACATGGTAAGCAGTGCCTCCGTGATGACATCTGCGGTTCGACTCAAGGTTCTCTAGTATATCGTGGCTGTCGAGTCAGAATGGGTACGTGGTAATGTATCGCTTTCGATTCGTCCCTTGGCTAACGGAGTGCCGGGTTCTTCCGAAACAAATCGACACAGCGGCATTGAACACCAACTTGCAGGAAAGTCCGGCGGTCTATCCGAAGGCGCCAAGGATCTCTTTGCCCAGCCTACGCCTGTCCACAGATGTTGCACGTCCTGTGGTCCTCCGACCATGCTATAGTTATGTGGCCATGGCTTGGCGTCGTCGGAAGACATATTCTCGTGAAGCCAAGGACGTTTCGACTACAACTAGGCAGACGAGTCAAAGACCTTCGAGTTGCTGCGGACGAAATTTTCAACGAGGACCTCAAAACATATTCATGACAGCGTCGGTCCCTGCTTGTGTTCGCTCTCTTCGGAGCGGACTTCATAGCCTTCCGTGACAGATTCACCTCCGTTTACAATGATTCCCCACAGATGTGTGGCGAACCACGCCTTGGCACTGCGCTAGGGAAGGAGCTTCACGTCGACAAAAGACAGTGCTCCCCACTAGCAGGGAAGAATGGAAAATATGTGATATCGTCAAACCTCGGATTCGTTTTGGTAGGTTCGCCAGCTCATCTTGACGCTTTCGTCTTTTATAAAAAGCATGAGTTTTAGAGGAAGAATGGCAAACGACCAAGCAACGCTTTCATCTAGATTCAACAACTTCACAACACCTATTCGACGTCGAACATGGCAACCCAAGCAGCACCCGCTCCGAGCGTACTTGCCGACGAAATTCGCCGTATGTGTAACAGTGCGTTCTCGTCACAGTTGTCGCAGCGATCACCCATTTTGCTTACTTCCATCGACATACAGACATGAGGGCATTCTTCAGGCCTTTCAACAAGAATGAGCAAGTCACACTCGCAGAGAAGAAAAAGGCATTGCAGATATACATCACGGTGGGTGGCTTGGTGCCAGTGAAAGGAAGAACAGACATTGACGACAATTATCTTGTAGAATATCGAACGTCTGGAAGGCTTTGCGATTATCGTATGCGCGAGTCTCGAGGCCATGGGTCATGGTGAGATTGCCTTCCCGTTGTCTCCATCTTGGGGAATATTGCTGACATGGACACCGTCGGTCTAGCGTCCTCTCAGTCTTGGTTCCGCGTGAGTGCCAGTGACTTTCCAGTCTTGAGTCTTCGGTAATGACAGTCCCTTAGATTCGCGCGCAGTTGCAAACAATGAAGGACAGATTTGCGATTCACCGGAACGTGGTGAATGAACAGGTTTGTTCAGTGAACAATAAACAGCTGAGCTTCACGTTTGCTCACCGGAACCCGTGCATAGAATTTCATCGCCATCTCGGAAGCTGTCACTCCTGTCCTGGACGGCCTCACTAGAGCTCTTGATACCATGTAGATTTTGACTCCCGGGACCGCCTGGTAGAGTATAGAGTGAACAGGGTAGATCACTGAAATTTGACTAATCGGACTTTCTCTGTCTCGCGGCCTATGTACCCCCTGCTTTTGTTGTGTATCATGTATTATTTATGTATTTAAACGGAACTATTTATTACCCAGGTAAATTTTCCGATATATAACGGCCAGAGCTTGGGCTGACCTAGGAGCACAGGCCCGGGATTGAAAAGATGGTTGAATCTCATGATAGCGCGGCGTTGCACCGTAGCGCATAACTCACTCTATCAGGCCTCGAATTCAGCAATATGTATTAGCTTGTTCCATGCTTACTGGACGTATCATTGTAGCGAGAGCGAATCTCGCCTGTACAAACGCAACTGTGGAGTTGAAGAGTGCGCCGCAAACGGGGACGCTTCAGCCTGTCGTTTCCGAGGTTATCCGCCGATGAATGGTGAGTTTAAGTGCAAGAAAAGAACAGCCGGGAGGCACATGCACGGGAAGGACAAAAGGAACCCAAAGAGGAAAACACATACGAGACCTTGTTCTCGTTCAGTCTGTTGGCAGATCTTCGCGGTAGACATCTTGTTCTTGTCCCTAGTATAGCACACTTCCCGTGATCATCGCTGGAAGATACGCCACACGTGTGTTGTCAACTCGCAACGACTGAGTACCGACGGCTTTTGCACAGATTCGTGGCATGGAGTGACATGGGTGGGCTTCAAAGAATCCGAGTACTCAGACTGAACTTGACACGAGCTTCGGAGCGCCGACTAAACCGATCACGATCGATAATTTAACCTCCGACCTGCTGGCAACGCGAATAACGCTGTGATGTATTTCTTCGAAATCACGTCTAGTGTGGATTCGGCGATGCTTTACAGCAGCTCATTCCAAAGTTCTGGACGAGGAGAAATCACACGGACATCGTTGCGTGTAGTGCAGGTGCTCAAATTCTCGCTGGTCATTGCGCTAAGGTTAATTCGGATTGTGGCGCAGTGTTAGATGAACCGTACAGTACACGGTGTACACTATCATTCGCATTATTAGTGAAGCTGATCATATCTAGCAATTCTCTGAAAAAAATCAACATGCAGGCCACTGCCATTCATTGACTCACTTGAATGGCGACGGGAAGGTAAGGCCCCGTAGCGAGCTGAGTTATAGAATCGGCTACTCTAGTTAGGGATTCTGCATTACATCAGAGATACAGGGCACATCTAAGCTATGCTGCAAGACAACAACCGTCAGAAGGATGCATGCGGATCTAGGAGAAACAAACGAAATGAATGCTGAAGCTTCCGCTGTGTTCGGTGCCGCTGGAATGAACCTTGCTCGATTACCCAGCATTACAACGATAGCGAACTGAGTGAAAACGCCATACGGCCGCCACTGACCTGCGTGCAAACGCGATTAACCACTCGGTTCATTGACTGTGTGAGTGACGATAACGCATGTAGGCTCGCACGCAAATTCAGAGTTCGAGGTGCACTCGACGCCACAAATGAGCGGGATGGTCCCTGAAGTCGCTCCCGAACCGATCGCCTACACGACATGAACTGTTGCGAGGCGTGCAAGCTTGATCTCTGTACTATACATGATGTAGAAAGAACAACCGGTGAGCGCGCAGCGGGAAGGCTGCATGTAGTAATTTGCGTACCTACAAAAGCAATGCACGCCACGGCTCGTTTCTGATGCGGGAATCAAGAGGTTCTACAGCCATCGAAATGAAGTCGCAGTCGCTTGAAGATTGGGGTGAATACATGTTGGGATGCACTGGTGTATGAAGCCGAGTTCGTCGGAAAAACAAGTGAAAACGTAGGCGCCGTGTAGCGCTCATTCACGTGTGTCGTGGATCCGCCCCGCCGTGCGGCTAAGAGCGAAGCCTCTCCCCAAGCTCGTATTTCCAAGCCTGAGCGATTTTTGCGATGTCAAAGGTTATCGACATCGATACGTCACTAGGGTGAGACGCACATAATCCAGGGGACACCTACCCCATGGGCCACGACCCTGTCACCTGTGTTGCCGAGACTTTCACGCCTTACATTGTCCTGACTTCATCGGAATAATCAGCTCGAGATCGGTGGCTCGTCCTGGACCCTCAAAAGAGCACTGGTCTGCAGCGACTTCGGACCTTGAAAGCGACCTAAGTGGCAGGCCCTCCAAGCTCCGACTCTCCGACTCTCAGCCACCAGACCGGATCCTGCAGGAGGCTGGAATTCGGAATCCATGTGTGTGTTTCGTGGCATTCCGCACTTTGCGTCGGTGCTTGCATGGCCTAACGTTGAGTGGTGTCTGAAAAAAAGATTAGAATGGAGGATCACACACTATCCATCACGAAGAGGCTTCGCTGCACACAGCAACTTGAGCAAGCACATGGGACGAGGTGGAGATGGGCGTTACATTGACAACAACGGAAGGAAAAAATCCAATCGATGCCGCGGCAGCTTATGGCGTGCGGAGGATTCTGATACAGTATGTCAAGCGAATCCGAAGACGGCTGAAGAGTGGCTGAAGACGGGGATCTTGAAGATCTTCTGCCGATCAAGATCGACTGAGAATACCAGGCATTCGCGGTTTAGTGACCGAGATAGCCGGTCAAGGGGCGGAGGCAACACACACGCGCTCATACATCCACGAACCACTTTCATTTGTACACCCAGCAAAGTACACAGATTTGATACATTGATTTCGTTTTCCTTCTTCTCAACCTCCAACCCCAATACCATGATACATTCCAGCTTTAATTTTCGTGTTGATACTTACCTTTGTTTGGGTGGAACCTTTCAAATTGTCTCAGTAGCCCATGCTTAAAGCTTGGCACCTCCGGTAGCCTCGGCGAACCGCTTCTCAGCCTCCTCCCAGTTAATGACAGACCAGATCGCGTTGAGGTACTAGAAACGCAGCATTGTCAAGATGAGCAGGTGTTCGCGCAAGAGGAAAAAATGAACGTACGTCGGCCTTGACGTTCAAATACTGGAGGTAGAAAGCGTGCTCCCAGATGTCAACACCGATGATGGGAACCAAAGTGAGGAGGGGGTCCTGGTTGGCAGTGGTGGAGACCTCGAGGCGGTGGGTCGAGGGGTTAACACCCTATGAGCGTTTCGTGATGTTGGTCAGCATCGGGAGCGAACACGAAGCATGTTCAACGTACGACCCAGCCCCAACCGGAACCCTGGATACCCAAAGTGGCAGTGTTAAACTCCTTCTTGAAGGTGTCGAGGTTGCCGAAGGATGCGACGATGGCGTTCTTGAGGGGTCCCTCAGGGAGAACACCACCGTTGCCCTTGCCCTCGGACTTGGAGGGTGCGAGGTTCTTCCAGAAGAGAGAGTGGTTGATGTGTCCTGCAAGATCGTGTAAGTACAATTGATACCGAAGTCAAATATTCACATGAAAGAAAGTGAGAGCGATCGACCACCCCAGACCATTCCAACGCATGTGTATCCGTAAGACAGAATATGTCATATCTACACAGATCTCTCGAACGGCGTCACACTGCACGCGTAGATGTACTCACCACCGCCGTTGAACTTCAAGGCCGCCTGGAGAGCGATCCTCTCCTTGGGGGTGCTGGCCTTTGCGTAGGCACTCTCAGCAGCGTTGAGAGCGTTGACGTAGGTCTGATGGTGCTTCTTGTGGTGAAGCTCCATGATCTGACGGCTGATGTAGGGCTCGAGAGCATCGTAAGGGTAGGGGAGGTCGGGGAGAGTGTGGTTGGACATGTTGATAGAGGTTGTCGTAGTACGCAAAGAGAGTTCGAAACACGAAGAGGGGGTATTTATCCTTTCCCTGTCCGTCGGCGTCTCCGCTGATCCCCCCGATAAACACCTATGATGCAATCGCACGTGATTGCCTTATTAAGCATCGCGCCCACGTGGCTCCCGGCGTCGCCCACCGTCACCCACAACGCCCTGGCCATGGCTTTCGAGGGTCAGCCTCCAAGTCATGGCCAGCCTCGTATGCTCGCCACAGTCAGCATCCATGCTACATCTTCATTCGACTCTGTATCGTCTAGCCAGCTCACGACGATAGTATACTCGGGCTCATCCAACGCTCTCGATTCTCAAGCATTCACATCATACCCCCATCATACGCTATACCCAACCATGCCTTTCGTCTACCCAGCCGCATCCACCACGCCGCCGCTCAACGCCACCAACACCATGACCGAAGGCGTTGGCCTCAGCTCGGGCGGACAAGCGGTCATCTACGCTATGCTTGCCATGCTCATATTCATCTTCGCCGCAGGCATCTTCTCCGTCGTCTGTCCGCCTCCGCCGGACGCAGAGAACATCGAGCCGTTCTTCAGCCTCGACTCCTTCGCTCCTTCGCCGCCGGGGTCCCCGGAGAGTGTGGTCGAGGAGAAGAGAGCGTGGTGAATGCGGCTTTTGTGTCGATCATCTTGTATGTTCTTGATTTTCTTGGCATATTTATTATCGTGCGAATCAGACAACGGTACACCATTTTTCCGACCTCGCCTTCTATCTTCTTGATACATGAGCACTCGGCACACTAAAATACAGGATTAAAAAATCTATCAAGGCGGACTCCTCAGACTGGTGTCAATGATTAAAAGACCTCTCCTGATTTTGAATCAACTGGTCTCGGCCACTGGATCTACTCCCTTTCTCTCTCATCGTCTGTAAGCTTCTCCCAGCTGTACTCGATTGCTGTCGGGGAGATGCAGAGTTTTGCACCAGAGGAGAGCCCTCAACATCATATGGCCCGATCTCACTCAACATGCTACTCCTATAGGTTCTCGTGCTCGATCTTAACTCGTCATTCCTTTTGGCAGGGCTGCTGCTCGTGAGCCTTGGCGAGATCCCTGATGTGATCTTGTTATCTCCATCTGGTGAACGTGGGTCAACTCCTCCTGTGTATTGGCCGTTCTCGTGTGTATAAGGTGGACCGTAAAACAAATCATCGAGCCACGCCGCGATGTCTGCTGGTAATGGCTTAGTGGTATAATGGACTTCTCGACGCTCCGAGTTATCTGGCATCCATTCGTTCGCGAGATGAGATGATGCAGCCTCTAATAGCAAGTTAGCCAGGTAACCTAGGTTCCTATTGAAGTACATATACAAGACTCACTCTGAGCTTTTGACACTTGGATACCCTCGTGTGACGGGTCGTCAAATGGATGCACTATGTGCCGTAGCGTCTGCATCACCCGTGGAATCTCTGACCTCGAATGGTACGAGATCGTTGTAGTGTCAAGTTCACCAATTTGAAGCTCTTTGAATGATCCAGCTTGAAATACGGCTCCAACTGGAACCCGTGGGATTACTTTATCGTCTTGAAGCCGTCTGATTACTGTCTCAGCGTGTGCAGATACAGGCGCTAGCAGTAGGGGGTCCCGAATGGAGAGTTTTTGAAGTCTGTACGCCTTCGTACTGTACTTGTGCTTGAGAAGTCCTCCAAGGAACGCATATTGTATGTCTAGACTGGGGTATCCATGTCCATCACCAACGCAGTCAAGAAAAATCTCCAGAGAGTCATAATCCAATGCCAATTCATCGTGCTGGTCCGATACAGCCACCCCTGGTTTGTTCACCGAATGACCACCAACCTGTGTCTGTGTGGGAATATTGATCCGTTGTATGACCAATAGACTCGGAGACACAGAAAGAGGTTTCGCTATTAGAAACAAGCCACGAGCCAAGTCCACGAGATTCTTCAGGCTAACGCAGGGCTTGTGATTATCGTTATTGCAGTCTTGGGGACGAGCGTGACAATCACCCCTAATTCGTATACAGATGAGCGACGAGGGAGACTCAGGCTCGGCCGTCGACTCCACTCCCAAGTTCTTTCTACTGTTGTAGTCCTCCAACAGTGAGTACAATCTCTCCTTTATGTCATTCAGATATCTTGTGAGCGGAGATTCACCAGGAGATTCATCATTGCAGATTTGGCCGTGTATATGCACCTCTTTAAGCACATCGAAATCTTCGTCAACGACGGAGCCCTTGAAGATCATTTCGTCTGGAACGGAACGGTGGCCATCAGGAAAGACCACAACTACAGTGACAAGGAGCCGTGGTGTGTGAGTCTCCTTCTGTAGAGGTATCCAGTACGTATGATTTTGTTCCGGCATCGGTCTGGTAGATGTTGTTTACAGCGATCGTGGCGAGCTACACAATGATGATGTCCACTGGCAGACTGTTTCGGAGCCCACTGAAAGAGGGCCGATAAGCAATACCATTCATACACGCAATAGAATGATAGCTTACCGCGATGGATGTATGATGTCCGTGGATTCTCAGGTTCTCTTTTGCGCCACGACGCTGCCACGGCATGCAACTTTATGTAGTAGCAGAATATCAGGCGCTTACTAGTAGTAGTACTAATGGGCCCAGGCAGATCATGCGGTATAATGTATCGTGGCACAAGGAGAACAGCCTCCTTAACAACGATACAATAAGATGTCACGTACAGTTTGATGAAGTGGCGTAAATCACTTGTCATTTTCTCAAGCCAAGAGAGTCCGAGTCCGAGTCTGGAAGATTTTTCCGGTAAAGTGAACTGTGGCGCAGCATTGTGAAGTTTCCAGCACAACATACTGTTTTGATGGTATACACAGTGGAGGCCAGTTGTTCTCCGGATAATCGATGGTTCATAGATATAGAGGTTTAGCATTATCACGGACGTCGACGAATCAGATAAACTTCGCAACAGCTCAACCCTCGCAATTTGATCATCTGTAGCCCTGTGGGTCAGTCACCGTCAGCATATCTTCGAAACAACTGCAAAGGGTTTAAATGGTCGTGCCCTGCACCTGGTTGACATACTCCGAGTCTGGGACGACTGTGCCAGTCACGTTGGAAACAGGTTTCAGAGCGACGAAAGCTGGAAACAAATGCTGATTGGTGCCTTCCTTGTGTTCGCCGCTCGACGGCTGATGTTTTTGCTCTATTGTATCCTAGCGCGGGCCCGGGCATATGCAACCTGAGCCTGCTGATTATCGTCGGGACACCTAAGTGTGGCGTGCACAAAAGGAGACGCAAAACTTCGTGCTAATGGAATTCTTGCTGTCAGCTTAATGAAAGCTACAACGGGAGTTGAGTAGGTGACATGATTAAATTGCGTCGAACCAAGCGTGGAACAAACAAACAATGGCATGGATGGAGAGATTGGATTTCGAAGTCGTCGTTTGCCATTTGGTCTGACGCTCTGGCAGAGGGTGTGAACAAGTCTACAATCTGCGAATACGCTGAATATACACTACCTGAAACAGCTGATGCCCTCCTCAGACTCTTGAGACCTCAAAAAATAGGACATATCATAAGACTAGGCTAAGGAACCTCCAAAGACCGAGCAATTCGCTGACCCTGAGGGATCATGGATGGTCCCAGTGTTGATCATTTGCGCACATGAAGAATCCAGCGGTATCACGGAGGGAAGGAGTTAGTTATGACAAGCTATCAGAGCCATTAAAATATCCCAGCACGATGATCTCGGATAAAACATCCTCGAAAAATCGTCCAATATCATACTGGACACAGTTGGGTGGGCATGCGCAAACGCCGTAGATCCACGTTTAGCGCTCAAGTGAAAGCGACTCCGACTCGGAGTCGTTCTCCCCAAATTCTCCCTCAGCACCGTCTCACTTTCGCTCAGGGAATGTGTCGCAGGCTGTCCTTTCATTTTCCGTGATCCCCTGTGTGGACCCAATCCTCAATCTTTCTAGCGAGATTTGTTTTCCACGCGACAAACATGGTGCGCTACCCCCTCTTCGGCTGCGAGAAAATGTGACTAAAGAACCTGCAGACGGTATGCATGGATTGCGGCGGGACGGTGATGGAGTATGATGCGGCGGCAGGGAACGGGTTCTGTGTCAATTGTGGAACTGTTATGGAGGAGAATGCCATCGTGAATGAGGTATGTTGCCATGCTACGAAATCTGCTACTATTGTCTCATTCCGTTGTCCTTCAGGTCGCTTTCGGCGAGACAAGCACTGGCGCTGCCATGGTGCAAGGTAGTTTTGTGGCCCAGGGAGCTAGTCAGTCCTTGTTGTCATGTAACACCTTGTTCCGATTACTCATTCATACGCCTGTGTAGCGCACGCCAGGATGAGTGGGCCGTTTGGAAACAGGGGGAGTAACGAAAGCCGAGAACAAACGATTGCGAATGGTGCGTTTTCCTCTGTTGTTTTTATGGATTTTCGTCTCATTTTTCACGCATTCTAGCAAGTCGGAAGATACAGCAAGTCGCTACAGTCCTCCGTCTATCTGAGGTAGTTCAGTTGGCCGCCACGCGCCTGTATACACTGGCTGTGGAGCATAGATTTACCAAGGGTCGAAAAAGCATGAATGTGGTCGCCGTCTGCCTCTACGTCGCCTGCAGACAAAAGGAGACGCGAAACTACATGCTGATTGATTTTTCAGACTTGTTGCAGGTACGTCTGCAACGTTCTAATTGTGCAGACCTTTTCATTGAACCTCTACTAGGTGAATGTCTTCGAGCTCGGTCACACTTACCTGCAATTGGTTCAAACTCTCAACCTCCGTTTACCTCTCATCGACCCATCCCACTACATCTCTCGTTTCGCGGCACTCCTCGAATTTGGCGACGAGACGTCCCAAGTAGCGCTTGATGCCACTCGTCTTGTGCAACGGTTCGACAGAGACTGGATGACCCGCGGTCGGCGTCCCTCCGGGATCTGTGGCGCTGCTCTCTTACTCGCCGCACGCATGAACAACTTCCGACGCTCCGTGGAAGAGATCGTCCAGGTTGTGAAGATCGCGGACTCTACGCTGCGGAAGAGGGTGGAGGAGTTCAGGAGGACGGGGAGTGCGGAGTTGAGTGTGGCGGATTTCAGGAGTGTGTGGTTGGAGGAGGAGATGGACCCTCCTGCTTATATCAAGGGGAAAGAGAAGGAGGCTGCAGAGGCCGAGGCAGCTGCTGCGGGAGAAGATGGGGCGGTGACAAAGAGTAAGGGTAAAGGCAAGGCGAAAGGCAAGGCGAAGGGAAAGAAGCGGAAACGGAAGCGTGGAGAGGAAACTGAAGATGAAGAACCCATGACCGAAGATCTCTTGGAGCATGCAACGTCTCCCCCACCTGCACCCATTGATCCTACTCTGCTGAAAGAGGGCATCCTTGCTGGTATCGTTGATGTGGAGGAGTCCAACGACGAACCCAGTAATGCACAGGCTTCTAACGACGATCCACCCAAACCTCCTCCGCTTTTCTATCCGGATTTCGATGAACAGAATACGCCCAACGACGTGGACCACAACGTGGACCCAAATCTTGATCCAGCTCTTTTCGATAACACGCTCATGTCCAATTCACAAGACCCGTTCGCTGAAGAACCGGTCCTCTCCGTACCGGACGCCCCCGTTGCATCTTCATCCCAGATTGAATCCGTACCATCCGTATCGACACCTCCCCCTGCCTCGAGGCCTCCCCCTGATACTTCCATGCAGCTGCACCGTCCCCCACCCAAGCTGACGCTGATCTCAACCGTGAAGGCGAATCTAAACTTGACTCCACGATCGACAACCTTCTCGCAACTGAAGTCTCCTCGTTCCTCACGACAGAACAAGGCGCATCACTCGCATCGGCTTTGGACCACGCCAACACCGTACGGCAATCCCAGTTTGTCGGATTGGACGACGACGAGCTGCAAGGGCTGGACGAAGATGAGCTAGATGCGTTCTTGCTCACTGAGGAAGAGGTCAAGATCAAGGAACGCGTGTGGGTAGAGCTGAACAAGGAGTATTTGGAGACTTTGGCAGGTACGTTCTATCGCATCATTATCGTCTGGAACCGCGTGTTTCATGCCGATAGTAATGGCGGCTGCAGCGCGTTCCGTTAAAATGGTTGCTGTTGCTGAGGGGTTATCTCACAGCAAAACAAGAGGCCGAAGCGCAGGGCGAAAATGCAGGAGAAAAGAAAAGTCGCAAGGTTCGTACCCCCGCGCGGGCAATATTTTTACGTCTTTTTCTTCACGTAAGCACGATTACACGTGCCTGGCGCCCATATTGGTCCACATGTGCTGATCGCGCACGCTTACCTCGTTGTCTGTCCGCAGCGTCGGAAGACCAACAAGAACAGAGACGCGTCGCTGCCGCATGGTGCGACAGCTGCAGAGTCGGTCCGGAATCTCATCAAGAAGAACCCGAAGTACAGCAAGAGGATCAACTACGACGCGCTCAAAGATTTGTTCACCGATGGAGACACGGGCTCGCCTGTACCGCTCATCAAGATGTCCAAGACACCCACGCCTGGACCTCTCATGGATGACGACGAGGTAGATGACGGCGGAGAGATGGATCATGGAAGCGTCTACCCTACCAGCGAAGCGGAGGGCATCAGTGTCGTCGTTGAGGAAGGTGGCGGCGGCGTTGGTGAGAAGGAGGCAGTTGTGACCGGAGAGGACGATGACTTGTATGCGGATGCTGGAGAGGAAAGTTACGTCGAGTGGGATGGATACGAGCAAGAGGTATAGAAAGGTTGGAAGAAGTCAAACAAAGTATATTGTAGCCATTGTCGTTCTCTCCCGTGTTCACAAATTGTATGTGTGAGTTATCCAATATTCTTCGAGTCGTCAGTGCTGAACATCCTAGTAGATGCGCCACAGCACCGCTCCAGAGTCTTCTCTGTATTGCAACAGGGTGTGTCCTGCTCTCTGCCGCCTGAGTTGCCGATTCCAGGAACGGCAGATCTGATATCATGCAAACTGATCAGACACAATTTACGCCACGGCTTATTTAAGAGTTTAGCGCCCGTAGGTCACTGGCAGTCCCTCTTTGGACTCGAAAGAACGAACGACTCGGTCGGCGACTCACCTAGGTTGTCTCCAAATAACCATCCGTGCCACGCGGAGCGTTCAGACGATGTGTACGCTACGACGGCTACGTGCTGTGACCGCCGCGCAGATTCAATATCCTTTTCCCCACTCACTGCTCCGAGTCAGTCACATTTCGAAGGCCGGCCTTTTTCATTCCATCCTCGCACACTATTGTCCCGGACTCGTTCATCACATTTAAACCTCGGACTCGGAGTCCCTCCTAGAGTCATACATGACTGTTTGTGTCATGCAGAACATGTTGTGTTTCGATTCCACCACCAGGCAGGAGTTGCAACTAATGAGTCATGACGATGAACACGCATGGTACATACCTTTTTTCTCTGATCATTTTCGTCCCAAAACTGACTTGTTTTTTTTTCAGCACTTATGAGGTTACGTCTTATCTCCCCCCCATATCAACCCCCCTGGTCCTCTAGTACCCCTCATTGCCGCGAGTCGACTTGGGACGCCAAGGTTTTCATGCTTTGTAGTCTTCGTTGGGCATGCTGGGACTAGATTGAAGGTAAAAGAGGTGGCCGTTACGTTTCCGGCCATATTTGCGTTAACATTAACCCCTCCTAGAGAGATGCGAGTACGAAGAAGATATTGGAAGGTCGCAAGCGGTGGTCAGCGCCAATATTCGAAGGGGGACTTGTCAGTGACAGACAGCTTTGTCCTGACCGTATGTTCAAGACCCTAGATGCTCCACCATACAAATCCAGCCACCTCTCAAAACTCCGTGTATGATCAACATGGCCATGAGACTATCAGAATCGCATGTCTGTCGTGGAAGAGGGAACAAAAGTATTGAGCGTGAAATTTAAAGTGAAGACCGTTGTGGAAGGCGAGCTACTCGATGGCGCGAGAGACTCTCTCGAGGTTCTACAACGAGTGCGTTGTCCCAGACGATCCACGAAGCAATCAGCTCACTCAGTGTCACAGGTCATAGATGCCGACCAAGACATCGAAACACTTTCCCAACTTCGACGCCTTCATCAGCAATTCCCCAAATGATGCTTTTGGTGCTTTTTGGGTGCTTTTTGGTGCTTTAGACCGGCGCTTCTTCCGTTAAGCCCATATAAAGCATTTGTCAAGCACGTAAAGCACGGTTCGGGAATTGCTGATGTTTTCGTCAGTACTAGTAAAGCCGCAGCTCGGGGGCAACTCCCATTGGAAGACGTGCGGAATCCCTCTGAAATGGGCCACATTGACACAGTTTCTCGCGCCACATGGAAGGGCGAATATGTTGAAAGTGTGTAAAGGCGACACTGCCATACCCCTGCGGGAGTCAATCGTCTGGCGGCAATGTCTGGAAGTTCATGCGTGTTCACATCTTGCCCAATGATGACTTCGCTCTGGTTTCGAAATGGGCACGTTATGGAAGTATCAGGAATGCCCTCCAGACATTTTTCATGGAACGATTGAATGTGCTACGTCCTAAATGGGTACGTTCACGTCAAACCTCATATCGATGGGATAGCACACAGATCATATACTTAAGCTTGAAGTAGGTGAGCGAATTCGCCGCCGGCTTAGCATATCTTCATGAAGAGCATGTCATTCATGGCGACTTGCGCTGTGACAGCATACTTGTTGACGACAACGGTACAGCCCGCCTCATAGATTTTGGCCTAACGACGCTCGCCGAATCTCGACAAATCTTCAATACCTCATCCACTGAAACGTCTGCGTCAAGTCCTCAAAATACGACCCACATCCTAGCAGCGACATGGACAATAAGGGAGGTAGCGCTGTACGTTGCCAAGGTGGTGTGCGAATGTGCCATGAATGACACCTTCAATTCGGAATACAACAAAGTAGATTGTCGGTCGCCGTAGTAAGACCGCGGCGCAGGTTTGTGACTTCGACAGCGGGACGAACGACCGTGACTTGAAGACCTAGGGTTATCAGCTAGGGACGAGAACTCACAGAAGACCGGACGTACATTCCATACATTGCTGCTGTATCATAATTGTATGACTCCGAGGATTCCTCTCTTCTCAAGGAGTGTGTTCCACGCCAGTCAATCTGCACAAGCCAATGTTCGAGATCTCCGACGCATAGCTGTAACACTGCGGAGGACAACGCGGAAAACGACACGACGAGAAAGCGAGCTCTAAAGATGATGTGAGCTGATACTGGTGCAAGTGGAGACGTCCCTGACGTTGAGTATGCACCTCACGCTGACGCATTTGCCGGAAAATCAAACTTGATGTTCAGGAGAGAGGAAACTGCAAAGGCCACTCACGCAGGGGCGAACGCGATGGAAGGTGCCGCCAACTGCTCTGACGATCTTCGTAGGCAGTAACCGAATGATAGGTCCGAATAGCATGTGAGGGACCTCTAGGAACTAGACAGAATACGAAAGAAATAGGAAGTCCGAAATGGCATTGGAAGGCCGCGAATGAGCGTGAAGATGCGCTCGCTCAACAGGCGATCGGCTCAGGTAGTCGCTACGAAGCAGACAGTGGCTTATCAGTTGTCTTAACGTCACGAGGCTGCAAATGACTTCCTAATGGCCTGGCTCATCCCAACCCCTCCGTGTCCACCGTCCTATCCCGCTCCCTCCATGAGAATCCCACTCAGATCCCACTCTTGAACCCGTGCAAACCTACTACATTCTTTCAACCGGAGCGAGTGCTTGCATGCTCGAACAGGGAATTCAACCCAGCTGTTCTACTAGATGTCCAGGAGAAGTCGTGTTAAAGAAGTACCATCAGCGAGGGGGCGAAGACGTACTCGCTCGGCGTACGAGTGTTGTGCGAGTAGTTATCGGATGCGAGACCAAGTTGCAGGCCGGGCGGAGGTGAGTATCAGACATGGGTGGAGTGTCTAACCTGTCTATCGGTCACGTATCCTAGTCTGTCTCGAAAACTAGGCGGAACCGCAGCGTTTGCGGTAGGAGGAGCCGTCTTTGTGAAGAGTCTGTATAGAGAACGTCAAGGGCTATCAAAACAATTACATCAGATGGACGGCGTAGAGATGTAAAAGCTTCCAGGAAACATTACCTTGATAATTTAATGACCGAATACTCGAAGGCAAACCTGGCCAAGCGAGTACTACTGTAGCCTACCCCGTTGCCATGTGATCATACTGCCACGTGGGATACAGGCCTGTGACACCTCCTACGACAGCCATGAATTGGCCTGGAGTGAGGAGTAGCGGCGTACGAGGCGTACGTTTTGTAGTTGTTGTCGCATTGAGTCTGAGATCAGCACGACGACGACGCGCTTTGTTCGTTTAGGGCCGGTCGTTACGCGTCAGGCCCGATGTCCGGCCCGGGGTACTACTTGAAGTTAAGTTGCACGATACCGCTGTACATGTATATAGGCTCGACGCCACCTGGCTCTCCGACTTGGATAGGCAGGGTTGTGATGGTGTCGAAGTTCACAAGAAGGAACTACCTTCGCTACTTGGCAAACTATTCAAAATTACCACGGATGACGCGTCCAACAACGAGGGAGCGCTTGTTGCATCTCTCTAACTGCCTCGCCATAGAGACTAGTGTCTCGACGACTGGTGGCGTCTTGTACACTTGGGTGGTCCGTCTCAAAAATGCAATCATCTCTCTAGTACTGCTGTGTACACATTGTGAAAACTCGTAGATGTACAATTCCATTTCTAGTCCATACAGAACCGATAGTACCCACGTGCAAACTATGAATGACTCTCGATTTCCTGCACTATCTCGTCCACTGTCGGTCGCTCGGATGGTTCTTGAGCCCAGCACCGCACCACCAGATCCCAAAACCACTCCGGCATCACTTGAGACCTCTCTCCGTCTGTTGGCTGACTAGGACGATTTCCCTCGACCAGTTCATTCTTCGCCTCCACGTCAGTGAGACCAACGAACGGAGCGTCCCCGCTGTATATCTGGAAGCATATCAGATACAATGTTGGTGAGTGTTTTCAAGAATGACATACCTCAACGCATGTGCACGCAAAGCTGAACACGTCACATGCGAGACTAGGCTGCCGCTGCTCGTCTTTCAATAACTCTGGTGCGGCCCACGCTGACGGAATGGTATGCTCGCGGCTGCCCGTGGCCGGAGAATCTGCAAGTATGCTGAAACCAGAGTCCATTACCCGGGCGCGGTTCGCTGCAGTGATCAGAATACTGCTACCACGCAGGTCGCCGTGGACGATGTGATTGTCATGAAGATACTTCAATCCCTGGACGATATCTATGATCTGTAGACCTTCCCCCCGTCAGCGTGTATCAGTCCAAGATTTCTGGACCACGACGTACCCAAATTGGCCGGAGAGTCTCTAAGACCTGAGAATGAAGTGTACGCATCGCGGTAACAACACTCCCATTTCCTTCCCATCTTGAGACCACTGCGAGACTGGACGGGACTGCATCCTTGGTGACTCCTAAAATCGGCTGGATGCTTTGATGACGCAGCTGTCGCCACATGAGAGCAGAGCGCAGAGCGAATTTCGCCTCGAGGTCGCGCAGCACTTTGAGTGCTACCTCCTGCGATTCCCATACGCCTCGATAGACGTTTCCTGGATGCTCCTCGCCGACAACTTCATTCGCATCAAGCATGACTCCCTGCAGGTAGTAGGAATGTGGAAGCGTGTCGAAAGTCTTGGCGCCCTTCAGAAAGAGACGCAGCAATGCTGGCCACACTGTGTTGCTCGTGGCTCTTCCAGTCGCGTCGAGGACCTAAAAAGGATATCAGTTGAGTAGACTGGCAGAGCGCATACCACTTACATCTTGTAAGGCCTGCAAAACATCCTCCGCATTTATTTGTCCATCCGAATTAGTGAGAGTTTCCGCCATAGTTTGCATAGCTGGAAGCGAAGGGTCCAATTGATAAGCTTCGTGTACAAGCTCACCAAGAGGGTGTTCCTGTGGCGATGAGTTGACCAGCTTGACGAGCAGCGTGTGCTCCACCTCGTCCACCTCTGGTGTGATTTCAGCGATCCTATCAACCACTGCCGGCATTTCAGGGCGATCACTGGCAGTTTGGTTCCAGCAGTCGCATATCAGAGTCCAAAGCCTGTCAGGTATGTTCTGTGCTTTGGGGCTGTCAATGGACCCTGACGCCGGTCGGGGAGGTCGTTCGCCTTCCAATATCTTCGAAACCATCTGCCGTTCGCGCAGCCCATAGAACGGCGTTTGGCCACTGTACAGCTAGTAATAGTTATTAGCGAGATCGTGAGACAGGAAAGACCTGCACCGTGAGCTCACCTCAATACACGTCATGGCGAAACTGTAGACGTCACTTTCAAGCTGAGGCCGTGATTCATCGTCGAAAAGTTCGGGGGAAGACCAGGCGTATGGTATGGAACCAACGCGTGGACCAGCCGTATGGGTACCAGTATGCGAGTGCGTCGAATCGGCAAGTGTAGTCAACGAAAAGCCAGTCAGGCGAGCGTGCAACTGGTAGTCGATGAGTATGTTATCACCGCGCAAGTCTCCATGAACAACGCGTTTCTCGTGCAGATACGACAAGCCGTCCGCGATCTCTTTCATCTGAGAGAAAATGTTGATATGAGGGTCATGCACTGAGAAGTCTTAGTCGAGAAACGTACCCATCGAGGTCGGAGGACTTGTAGCTCCCGTAGGCTGAGACGACCACCAGCATCGGATATTGATCCATTGACCTCCCAGGTCGATATGACAGCAAAGTCTGGCTGGAAGACCTCACTGCTCACTCCAAAGAATGTCTGGATGCTCGGATGGCGAAGCTGTCGCCAAAGAATGATCTCCGAGATGTGTTGCTCCACCTCGGACTGAGAGACCTTGCACTCAACGTCTTTCGCTTCCCACTTGGCTCTGTAAACCCTGGCGACAGAGGAGGCTCTAGTGGGTTGTGGGGACTCGTCGACTGTGACGGAAGATAGATGATAAGATCGGGGAAGAGCTGCCAAAGTGATGGCTCCGCGTAGTAGAAAGCTTAGTGCCTGTTGCCAACTGGCCGTCTCTTGTTTTTCGCTGAGAATCTGATGTTATTCGCGATTTAGTTCAGACTCTGCGTGTGTCACATCGTATGATTCACCTCCTGTATTCCTTCCAGGAAATCTTGCTTGTATGTCGACTCGTCCAATTCCGCGTTCTGAGCGAACGCTTGTGCTATCTCGCGTATGCTTGAAAGCGCAGGGTACAGCCTATACGCTTCATACACGAAATCGCCAAGCGAGACCCCAATTGATGACGACTTGACTAGCTTCACGAGCAACGCGTGCTCCACTTCGTCTTTCTCTGGTATGATCTCACCCATCTTGTCCACCACCGTAGACATACTGGGTCGAGTGCTAGCATCTTGCGCCCAGCACTCGCACATCAGTGACCAGAGATTGTCCGGTATTTCTTGTATCTTCACCGCGTCATCGGTTTGGGGTCGAGGAGGACGTTCACCCTCCAAGACCTTGACGCGTGTTTCACTCAGCGAGAAACTGGGGAAAGGGTAAGTACTAGTGTAGAGCTAATTAAGAATATTAGTGTCGTTACAAAAAGGAAAAAAAGAAGTAACACTACCTCAAGGCATGTCATTGCAAAGCTGTAAACGTCGCTCGCAAAATGCAGGACAGGCTTATCCTTGAACAGTTCAGGAGCACTGTAATCCACAGAAGATCCACGTGGACCACTCGTCTTGTTATGAGTGCCGTCGAGGGTGGCGAACGACAAGCTTGTCAGGCGTGCGTGTAGCTGATCATCAATGCGGATGTTGCTGCCACGCAAATCACCGTGAACGATGTGCTCCTCGTGCATGTACGCTACTGCGTCTGCTATTTGTTTCGCCTGGTAAAGAAACCATCTACTTGAGCGCAGTACACCTTAGGAGAAAATTTGATCAACATACCCATTGCGGTCGCAGGTTCCGTAAGGCCGGCGGGTACAGCTTCTTCATGACATCGTCCACTGACAAGTTGATCTCCCACGTCGATATGAGAGCTGGATACCTTGAAGGCACCTGCGTGTCCGAGTCGTCGATCACTCCGTAGAAGTACTGGATATTCGGGTGGTGAAGCTGCCGCCAAAGAATCACCTCCGCGATGGGCTCGTCTGTCTCGAGGAACTTGCACTCGACATCTTTTCCCATCCATTTGGCCTCGTAGATATCGCTCAAGTACTCGTCACTAGCATAATGATGGTATGAACCGACCGCGACGGAAGACAGATAGTAAGATTTGGGGTAAGCGCGTAGAGTGTTTGCGCCGCGCAATAGGAACCCCAGTGACTGTCGCCGGTCTGTCTCAGGATCTCTCTGGTCCAGAATCTATCATTGGCACGTTTAATTGGATAGTCTGACAGTCACTGAATACGACTTGCCTCTTGAATCGCCTGCAGGAAGTCACGGGAGAACGTCTGCACGTCCGATATCGGCTGGCTAGTGAATGCCTGTGCTATATCGCGTATGACCGAAAGCGAAGGGAACAACTGATAAGCCTCGTGCACGAGACCACCGACAGGAGCTTCTTCCTCCCGTAATTTGACCACCTTGACGAGCAATGCGTGCTCCATCTTGTCCGTGTCCGGTACGATCTCAGCAACTCGATCCACCACCTTCGACATCGCCGGTCGCTTGTTCGGTTCTTCATCCCAACATTCGCATATCAGGTCCCAAATCGCGTCAGGCATCTCTTGCACCTTTGATTCATTTACTGGACGTGTCGGTCGGACAGGCCGTAAACCTTTGAATAACCTGCCAGTGATTTGCTTGCTATTCAGCATACCGAACGGTTTCTGGGCACTGTAGAGCTAAACAGCAACATCAGCATTGAGCGGGATACAATTAAACATAGCAGGCTCCGCCATACCTCAATGCAAGTCATAGCATAGCTGTAGATGTCGCATGCGAAGTCGGGAACAGACTTGTCTCCCAAAAGCTCTGGAGCTGACCAAGCAAGAGGTATCTGACCATCGCGCGGGCCATTTGTCCTCGTATTGGAATCAGCGAGTGTTGTCAGCCCGAAGTCGGTGAGGCGGGCATGCAGTTTCTGATCAATGAGCACGTTCAGACCACGCAAGTCACCATGTACGATACGTTCTTTGTGAAGGTAAGCTAGGCCTTTCGCAATTTCCTTCACCTATATTGTTGTCAGTATACGTGGCGCCACCAAATATAAGACCTGACGCACCCATTGGGGGCGCAATGTCTGGAGGTACTTCGTGTTGAATGCCTTAATCGCCGCGCTAACATCTCCGTGATCCTCCCACATGGACACAAGTGCCAATTTAGGTGCATACAGTTCTTTGTCCACACCCAAAAATTGTTGAATGTTCGGATGCTCGAGTTGGCGCCAAATGATGATCTCCCGCAGCGGAGCGTCGCCGTTGCACACCTTCACGGCAACAACAACTGAGTTCTCGTCGGAACGTTTCCACTGGGCGCGGTATACGCTGCCGAACCCGCCAATAGCATTTGGACCTTTCTTGTCGCAGGACACGTTCGATAGATAGTACGAGGGCGGCAGTTTTTGCAAGGCCTGTGCTGCCCCGCGTAGCAAGATGCGACGAAAAACGTGGAAATGGATGGTTGCTTGTGATTTTCTGTGGATGTCCATGACCTATACGAGTTGAAGTCACTTGTGAGTGAGATAATCTGACGAGACATACCTTCTGCAAAGCCTCCAATACTCCTTCAGCAAGACTGTCTCTTGACGCAGTGGGGTCGAACGCTTGCAGAATCTTTTGAACGTCTTCGTGCCAAGCAAGGATTGCGTAAGTTTCCAGGACGAAAGTCTTGAGGGTCGTGTCTAGTTCAAGAAAATCGATCTTCTCGTAAAGGGATCTCTCATGCGTTTCCGCGGCGGACACGACATCTGCATAATGGGAAAGATTTGTAGAAAGTAAATTTGTCAATGTTCCTATGCGTTCATGCTATTTCGTTGCTGTAAGCATAGCCGAATGCTCGATATAGATGTTTCTCACATCATGCTTTGATTCATTATTCGTTGTTGAAATGTTTGAGAGGAGTTCATCCAGTCCGCGTTGAGCCTGGTATGAGGAGCACGATCAGCATATCAGGATGTTTAAACCTGACTGGAGACCTACAGCATGCCAAAAGCTTCCAATTTCCTGTATTTGAACGACGATAGAACCATGCTGCATCTCAGACCCTCCGGCAGGATCTGGCGACGCAGGATCGCCTTCAAATCCTGACTGCACCAGATGTGCCAGTTTCAGAAGCGAATTGAAGCGCGCCACCACCGTCTGCGTAGATGTGAGAATACGTTTGATCTGCGGGTAAAAAGGCATAAGTTGAACGTATACTACAATTAATCGCCGGGTCGCTTGCCTTCAACTGACGAGATTCATCTGAGACGTTGGGGTCTTCTACTGGGGGGACTTGCAGAGGAAGCTCTGTATATTGTCAGACGAGTACTATGAATCTGCATCAATATACCCAAACTGACCTTTCAGCACACCGGCACTCGCCTCAGCTACTTCTCGAGACTTCTCAATGTCGTCTTGAAGTGTCTAGTTGGGAGTGTGACAGCGTCAACATTTGACAACGAAATAAATGGATCGCCCGACCTGGCGCAGCTCGCTCCATTGCGTCTGTATATCCAACCATCCCTCCTTCACTCCAAATCGTTCAAACCATTCCGGGTCGGCGTTCACTATCACTCGAAGCTCTTCGGTGATGGCCTTCATCGTGAAGTAAATCCTTTGGACGCAGCTGTGAAGCTTGACATCAATGTTGCCAATGTCCAACACGGATCTTCCCTCTTGAGAACTTGGATCAGGGACATTGCTAGGCTGGTCTTGCGTGACGGGCTCAGCTTCAGAGCTGAGTGACATTGTGCGAGGTGTGATGAAGAGATGGGCTGAGAGATGAAGGATCAGCTATGAGTCGACGGTGGGATATGAGGAAATACGGAGAAGGGAAGATCGTCCAGATAAGGTTTCGCCCTCCCGCGTAGAGCCCCTTCCACATTATTGCATATACATATAAGTTGATATTACCTGTCAATATTGGTCTCGCATCATCTCGCGAGCCTTGAGGATTGAATGCAATGATATTGTTGGCTCTCACCTGAGTTGTGAAGACAACATGCGACCAATGAGCAAGGGAAGTATAACGGAGAAGCCCTTCAGAATAGCTCCTGGGACGCCTTTAGCATGGAACCGTACCCATACATCTGCAGTGCAAACATCATGTAAACGCGCTGATTACGAATGAAGCATACCGGCGACTGTATCGTGATGTGTTTCTAGAACCTAGAACAAGAGGAAAGCGCCTCAGCGTTTATACGACGTCGACCCTTGCATTGAAGAGTGTTCTCTGGGACTTTCTGCTCAATATCTGACGGTGTTATGTACGACAATGCGATGTCAGTTGATACGATGTAGAATCCAACGAAGCAGAAGATCAGGACTCGAAGAATAAAGAGTCACGAAGGAAACGAAAAAAGACTAGAATTGCGGGAAAGAATAGTCTCGGACAGGTCTGTGCGTGTGCACAGGAAGTCTGAAAGGCTACTACAGATCGCGCTATGAGTACAGAAGCGGTAAAGTAGTATTCAATACTCACAGTCATCTCACTACTTGAAGTGCATGTCGCTCTCGAAGTTGGAATATACGTTTCATCGGTGAAGTTCTTGATTTGACACGATGTCAGTACGCAGCCATGTACAATTGTTCCTTGCACGACTTCAACCTAGCCTTGGTCTCTCCGCTGGCTGCACCGTGGATGCGAAGATAAGCAATACCAGCGTATTTCGATATATAGAGGACGGAATATGTAATAACATACATACTGCTTCTATTAAGGTACAGAGACATGTCACCGCGATATGTAAAAGCGTGCTGGTTGTAAATTTTTAGCAATAACGTCCAAAGAGGTGGTTTTGAACGAGACACACCTGACAGCACATCCCACAAATAACTCAGATGATCCTTCCCTGTACATGCAATATGGGCTGGTTGCAAATTCATGTTTAGCAAGAACATCCGAAGAGCTTGCGGCCACCAGAGCTCTAACGGCGATGGTTTTGAGATGGTTTGAGGGCAGGTCGCCGTTGACGATGACTGAGCGGAAGGGCAGGCCCAAGGCAGGCCACTGAGTGAGGGGAGCCGAGCGATAGCACCGGTAACGGTCCGGCAGCGGTGACTGCGGCTGCCGCCCGCCGCTTCAACTTGCGTAAATGCCCAGCCGCCAGCGCTCAGATCTCCATCAGGAAAAGTGCCACGCCTCTTATAAGCCCTTGTAAGCTAATATAACCTCTGCAATGTGTTACAAGGTTGGTAATAGGTTACAGAGACCTAGAGCATCATTATAAGAGATTACAATGTCCGTAATGTATTGTAACAGTCCATCATTGTGGCCGCCTCTGGTAAGACATTCTCGACGATGTAAGCGATTCCGCACCTTGTACTATGTTCTCAGGCCTTGGCTGCGGCGTCGTTGGATACATACCATTCATTGCTGCTTCACGCACGCAAATCTAAAAGACCAAGATATGGAATTCTACAGTGTACGAGCAGTACATTGTAATTTGTATTGAGTGATATCCATTCTAGCCTATAAGCAGCCAGAAAGAAAGCCTAACAAGTGTCGAGCGAGAAGCAACTGGCGAGAGGCACAAGAAGGTGGGTCACAATACGACATGGACATGGCGTCAAGGAAGACCAAGGACGGATTAGCTTGAAAGAGCAAGCACAAGGGCGTGGATGATTCGGAGGTAGAGGCACAGATGCACAATGCACTGCTGGAAGCACGATGAGAGGAAGCCTATGAATGAGGCAGTGTAAGATGAAAAGGTCCTGAGAGGACACAACATCAGTACACGCGTAAATTTAACAAAATGAATATGAGAACTTTGAACTTATCAGTCGTCATTGACTTTGGAGTCCGTGAACGCGAGCTGCCGTTCGTTGGTTTCTGCATGACAACGAACTGCTGGGTCTCGGCATTATCAATGGCATAGAAAGCTACGGTGAGTCGAATATCGGTTGCACCTACCGATTGAAAGTGCTGTCGCACCGCACCGGAAGTCGTAGCTGGCGGCCTCATCGTTGACTACCGTCAGATGTCATTAGTGGTATCGTGCGACAGACAATGATCACTAGATAATTTAGCTACCAATATGGCTATGGTTTTGTGAATGGTACTTACCATTCTTGCAATGATCGCTGGCAGTATCATACCACTTGAGATGTCGTGTCGTGAGGAGTGTCTGATCTGTTCAACCCGGACTATCACCTGAGTATATATGCAGGTGAGTACACACACAGCAAACAGCAGAGGAATAGTTATACGAAACACATGCGTCGCTGTTACCACGCAGTGTTGACTCGGATTCGGATGTGGTCAGAGCGCATATATGTGGCGGGACAAACAAAGGACTCACGAGTTGTGGAGTCCGCGAGCATATACACATTGCAAGAGTGATCAAACAACTTGGAAGGGCTTTTCGGACGTCTAGCAACACGATGAATTTGCCTGGCGGGATCACAAGTATCGCCCGGTGGAAAAGTTGAGTGGACGGACACGCCGAAACGGACAGATTGGAAAGCATTGGGCACCGTGTGTGTGGATGAACACAGTCACTTCTCAAAGTCAGAATCAGATTGCAGATACAAGAATTCACTCACATCCCCAAGTTCTCTTCGCCTCATCTCTTTTTGTACCCTCAAGCCAATACTTCGAGTCGGTGCAGGGCACTGCAGGCGGGTCCGCGGTTCTCGTGCGATCGTGATTCTTGACTATTTCGGCCGCGTTGATATGCTAGCAATCGCTAATGCAGGAGGGGGGAAGTCGGGGGTCGACTGAATGAGGAAACCACCAGGGGGGGACGAGAAGGTGCCAGTGATGATAGTATGGGTTCAAGATGGGGTCGTCGAGAGGAATGTCGTCTCTGTGTCTTAAAAGGAGTGACGCATGACGTCACGGGTTTGTCACACACGCGTCGCCGTCGTCGCGTTTTCGCCGTCCGTTGGGGTGCAGCAGCGGATGCGCCTTCGTTCAATCCTCACCGAGAGTTGGACGAAGTGAAGTGTGGCGAGAGGGGGTGCATTGCTCTGGGGTTACGTTTGCAAGAGGGTCCGTTATATGTGAACGTATGTTGAAACAACCTAACACCATAGTTGTGGAACATTATAAGGCGAAGCCAGAATGTCGAGACATTGGATTGCATTCCATGTGGCTGCAAGCCTCGGAATTCTCCGGGTCTGTTGTAAGCGCCGCAATACCTTACAACAGTGCTGCACTTTTCCTGATGCTCAGACTCCGTCTCAAGGTTTGCCTAAGCCTTCGACCTGAAAGTTTGAAAGTCAAATTGAAGAGTGAGTGTTTTGTACGACCTGAGTTCTGAGATGTGCGCACGCTAACGGGTAGCAGATGTATTGCCGCACACGCACTCCCAATTTTGGTACGTCAAGCTTACGACAGGGCAACAATATTTGGGTGGTCTGGAAAGTGGTTTCAATCTTCTGTGCAGGTATGAAAACTCTACGCGCCGTGGCAATGGCCGAACGTCACTGTGACCTGGATCCCTGGCGGAATCTCCCTCGCTCCACTACCGGTATTCCCCCGAACTTGCTGCTTCTCATTTTCCATGTTGGGAGTCTGCAGCTGTGTGATTGAGTTCTTTCAGGACGGAGTGAGGAATATGCCGTCGACGCTGATATGCACTTAGAGGGACTTGATGAACGACTTTCTCGCTAGTTAGTACTCCCTACGAACTCTCTTGATACTCTATCTAAAGTTGTACTGCAGCGATATGCCACGCGAGAAACTCGGTCAAGTGAACGAAACAATCCATGTCGATCCTCCAGCACACCCTCCCGAACCTCTTGATCGAGGAAGTGTACTGCATAAAAAGATCTCGGTTTTGCCGCTACAACATCCTCTCCGACTTGCCTTCGAGAGAGAATCGTCACATCCTAACTGTTGGAAAGGCGCTTCAGAGACTGCAAGAGGTAAGTGACCGTCTCTCCATCATTGATATCACTCTGATCCTGCGAACGTGCAATGACAGCGTATAGACCGCAGTCGACAGGGTCATCATGCAATCAGAGGCTGCGACATCAACTCGCTGCGCCTTCTACTTCAATGCGCCGTACAATGCGGCGGACTTCCCGATGAATATTACCTACAATGAGTAAAACTCAAGTCGACTAAGGTCGTTGGTTCGGGGGGTTTTGGAGAGGTCTATTCCGGAAGGTGGATGGCACAGGGCGTGGTCTTGCGCGTCCACCAGACCGACTCTACATACTCCTTCGAGAGATCATCATATGGAAGCAGCTCCGCCATCCAAACATTCAGCCATTTCTAGGGGTCGACGTTGACGTGTATCCATCGAGACTTGCTGTCATCTCAAGATGGGAAGCGAACGGAACTATAAAATCCGTAATGCGCACGTTTCAGCCTCAAATTCTGGACAATCTCCGCCTTGATTGGGTGCATCTGTTTGTGTTCTCAAGGACGTGCTGTGGCTGAGACTTTATTATAGATCGTTGACATCGCACAGGGATTGGAATATCTCCACGATAATCATATTGTGCACGGAGATGTGCGCTGCGACAACATCTTGATCACCGACAAACATCACGCCCGATTGACCGACTTCGGCCTGACGACTCTTTCAAACTCGACCACCCGGACTATGGGAGCCGTCGCTGGAGTATTGCCATACGCGTGGGCTGCCCCAGAACTAGTGAACGGGTTGAAGCGACTAAGCTTTGCGTGCGACGTTTACAGTTTTGCGTGTACGTGCGTTGAGGTGCATGTGTTCTCGAAGCCTACTATTGTCAACGACTCCATTCACTTATTACAGATATGTACCGGGAAGATGCCATTCGATGGCCTCACCAATCTTCAAATCGTCAGGCAGTTGGTTATAGGCAAGCGTCCCTCAATCAGCACGGGGGACAAATCGCGCAGTATGACACAGAAACTTCGAGATCTCGTAGATCGGTGTTGGTCTGAAGACCCGTCACAGCGTCCGGTTATGGGCGAGGTGGTGAAGAAGCTGGTCAGTCATACATAATTAACAGGCTTGACTGATGCCCTTCCCCATGTTGTCTAATTTCTTCCTGTTTTACATTTCCGGGTCCCCTTCTGGTATCTCGGCGAGTCAATCAATGTACGGTAATTTGCAGGGATGTAGGGAGGGCCCGGAGGGGACCCCCTTTCCATACTATATTCAATTTGGCTCAACTTCAACCGATTACAATAATTGCTCATTACGAAAATCACAATTAACCGGGACTGATCTACATTTTCCCCCAATCATCCACTCTGCTAAGTTTCGGACATCCGGGCGCAGGTGGGTTGGAGAATTTTGTCTCCACAAATACCTTCACAACGCCGTCCTTGCGCTTGTCGAACGCCGAATACAGTTGCGGGAAGTCCTCCAGTGAAACACGATGTGTGACCATGCTGCAATCACTATAGTGAGTCTCTACGGTCTCTGAAGGGCAGCAAGCAACACTGACAAGGTCGGGTCAAATTTCCCCGTCAAGATGTAGTCCTCCAGGATCTCCTTCCACCACTTGTGTACGGGGGCTTGCCCATTTCCGATGAGCCGGACACCTTTCTCCATCAGCGCGCCGATGTTGAAGTGGTTCGCGAATCCGGCATAGGCACCGATGATGCCACAACGACCGCCTTTCTTGACACAGACGATCATCTCGTTCACGATCTCCGACACGTCCGTCTCGAGCATCAGAGCCTTCTCGAGCTTGTGGAGAAGAGTCTTTGGCTGGTGGAAAGTGCCTGTAATAACCAATGTCAGTGGGTACTGGTAGACATAGACAGGAAGATGCATACCGCAGTCCAGTGTTACGTCCAATCCTCCCGGAGCTATCTCCTGAATGCGCTTCACAACGTCCGTGTGTACCGAAAAGTCAAGGGTTTCAATTCCTAATTTCTCCGAGGCCAGCTGGAGGCGTTCTGGGATGCGGTCTATGCCAATGATGCGCTTTGCGCCCTTCAACAAGGCCCATTTGACAACACACAGGCCAATGGGTCCCAAGCCCTTCGAAGCAAAGACTATGAGATCTCCGTGTCGGTAAGTCTACTTGTGTGGAGACTTACCCAAACGCCAACGGTATCGCCCTGCTCGATGCCGGTATCCATAACGCAGTGATAGCTAGTCGCGAGAACGTCGGAGAGGTATAGAGCTTGTTCGTCCGGGACGCCATCGGGTATGGCGAGCAAATTGACGTTGCCCTTTGGGACGCGAACGTACTCCGCTTGACCCCCAGCGAATCCTCCTGTGAAGTGGGAGTATCCGAAGAATCCGGCGTCGCGATGACCATACATGTAATTCATGAGACTTGATGGCAGCATACGCTCAGCTGTGGGAGCAATACCAGTTAAAATGATCAAACTCACGTTGACGGGTTGGTCCGATCGCAGAACGAGGAAAGTTTCTGCTTGCAGTATTTGCATTCCCCGCAGGCAATTTGGAAAGAAGACACGACACGCTGTCCGATCGTAAGATTCTTGATGTTTGGACCAATACGATCCACGACTCCCATGAACTGACGCATAATTTCAAAGTTGTGGATATGAATTGACGAAGGCAGCGAAGACTCACTTCATGGCCCAAGATGTCGCCCTTTTGCAGTGCTACGATCTCTCCGTGATACAAATGAAGATCGGATCCGCAGATCGTCGTTCCGGTGACCTTAAGAATGACGTCGTCGGGTTCTGTGATCTCTGGAACAGGCGCGTCGACAATGCGAACGTCTTGGGAACCAAACCAGGCCAAAGATTTCATGGTACTGCCATCGGCGCGAGACTTAGACTGCGGGTGAACCGCAGTAGGCATCTCGCCCATAGACTATACATCCGTGTCAGGCAATAACAATTGCAGTCTCAAAAACGGCGACTCACGTTCTGGACGGCATTTGCTGCTGCTTGCATGTTCGGGTAATGTAGTGTAGATTCGAGGAAGAGTTATGTCGCTCATTGTGAACGCCATGTCCGTTCTTATATACTCCTGGAAGCGGATGCCATCGTGAATGACGTTCGCGGTGGCAACTTGAGGGTGAGATCGGATTACGTAATCGACCGCTGTGGCTCGGTAGATCGATCTCGGCTCCCTTCTTCCTCCCGTCTTTGAATTTGTCGCTGGTAATATCGCTAGTAGGACTGGTGCTGACAATGTAGGTGCTATAAAGTCACATAGCAGTCAAAACGAGGGCAAAATTCGCTGCCAGTTCTTTTATTGTGTGCGGTGAAAGAAAGAACTTGAAGGTGGTGTTGTTTATAATTGAAAGGACGGACGCAACATGTATAACGATGCGAGCGTTGTCAAACTAAGCAGGCAAATGTAGACTTCTATAGGTATCAAACGACAATCAGCATCTGGCACTCGTATGAAAATCGCGAAAGTTGTACCCAACACCAACGACAAAGGGGTCTTCTGTCTCCGAAGGACATCTTTCTTCAGCACCCTCGTCTGCTACGTCATGGGCGGGCCCGGTGACCCAGGTAGATTCGTTGCCAATCGGGGCAGCAATGTTGCCAGCAAAAGAACCCCACAGTGAATCGGAAACTGGATATAAGGTCGGTGCCAGTGTTGTTGGTATAAGAGACGCTGCGTAGGTCTAAGATGAAGCGCGAAATAAAGATTGAGGCAACCCTGATAAGATAGCTCCGTGAGCTGAATGAGCACAGGCATGCCAGTGTGAACCTGACTCACGCTTCATTCACCATGATGAAACCAGTAGGACCGGAGCGATTGCGACCGAATATATCGAGGACTACGGTGATTGCGTTGAGGACTGAGAGTATCCTGGGACATGAATGTGTCAGGGTTAGCATCCAATCAATCGTGGAGTCAACTCACGAGAAATATACAGCACCTACGACAAATGATGTCAAGTCGTGAAATTGTACGAGAGATGTCTGAACGAACCGTTACGAATCAATAACATCGATAGTTCTGGTCGGAAATTCTTCGTTTTGGCACCTACGACGTCAGCTGTCTTGATATAAGTGATCACCAACACGACAAGATCTGACAGGACCGCCATGCTGCGTGTCAGGATAGGGACTGTAATGAAGAGCGATCAGGTCCTCGATCAGGAAGTAAATCAGAGCTGTATTTACGTCTGTCAAACCGGGGTTAGCTGAAAATATCCGAGCTTGAAAGTTAGATAGACTTACAAGCTAGGATTCCCGGGAGGCGACGGAGTGATGCTATAGCACAAGTATTCATCAGCGATGAAGACTGTGGTTGCCATACTGAAGTTATACTGAGAGCAAGCAAGGTATCGGGGTCGGCCTGAGAGCGCACATCTTGAATCAAGCTTGCTCACAATGTTGACACAAGGCACAAAGATGCTGAACAGGAATACCGTGTATACAAATATATTGATCTTGCCGCAAACTGCCCACGCACGAAGTGCCGTGAATGCTAAGGTCAATAGTCAGATATATGGACGTGGAATATAGGAAATAACACACCAGCAACGCCAAAGTCAGAAAGAACGGTCAGAATTTGAGGAGTTATCATGAGTACCCGACACCTGCCAAACCAGATAAGGTAAGTTAAGAGTTTCGAGCATGCAGACAGCAGTGTTACCCCTAAAAAGTAGCACGTACAATAGCGTGTCGGTCAGTAGACTCAGACTGGAATAGCATGAATGACAGACGTACGTATAATGATATTGGGTTTCCCGCCATATTGAAGAGATTCAAACATGTTCGACCGTATCGTTGTGTGACGTAGAGCAGAGTCACTGCGCTGAATTTGCGTCTCCATATACAATCCACTTCGCGAGAGAAAGTTAGGAGCATGTCATAAGAGCCTATAACTGGGAAGGGGTGTCAATTTATCGTGTTTGTCGCATCGAGAATCAGTACAAACCGATGGCTGCTAGAACAAAGCATTCAACAAGAATGCTAGAAAGATCTGGTCAGTACTGGTGTGAAGATACGAGTACCCAATGGACTCACTCGCTTTCTGTCAAGGTAGACATATCTAGTCACTGATTGATGGATATTCTGTGTTCGTGTGTGAATAGTAGAGATCTTCGACGAGCCGTTTGTTTTTATATTGAAGACCTCGAGTAAGTAACCCGCCTCTGGAGTCGCGAAGATAGCCCGAGTCCTGTCACTGTCAACAATATCGCATACTACGACCCTTCGACGGTCACTGCCACCGCAGCCCTGTCTCATCCGTCTGACAGCTCTTGACAGGCGCATATCGGACAACTCAGCACTAACGGACTTGTTCTTGAACATTTGATAGCAGCCCGCTAACATGGCACATCATTGTCCACGCAGCAGAAGTTGCCAGTAACGGATACGTCGGTCAATATAGGCATGTATTCCGAGTCCTGGTACCATTGGAAACAGATCCTCCAAGGTCTTGACGTCGATGTGGGTCGGTGATTGAATGCCAGTGGGAGACGGTCAACAAGTGGGTCGGATCGTTAGAGAACTAGCCTGAAACCCTGCGAGAAGGCTATGCCAGCGTTGAACATTGATCAGGGATGATCAGTCTGGGGATTCAGAGAGTGCCTAGGTTTCATCAGAGACGGTGCTTGCGAGATATACATGGTCTTTGCGGTGATAGGAATGACAAGACAAGTATGGATTGCAAGCTATTGCAACGCATTAAAGCTGGCAACCCAAGGCTCCGCATTTTGGTGGTGCTCGGCTTTTTCCGAGGATCGCCTCCGACGTTCCAAAATTTAAACACGTCTGCGAACTCTCTGAAGTCCTCTTGCAGCTCCAAAGAGCATCTGACCAAGATCTACTCCGATCAAATATTCCTGGGTGGAGTGTGGTTCTGGGGGGCGCAGCTCAAATTTTTGGGTTGCTAGCAGGGTTTCCGAGCGTATGTGGTTTGTGTCTCCAGCTTAGTCAGCACTTGCTCATTCATCTCGCCAGTGGCAGTTTCTTAACCTTTCACTCATCCCGTTTGAATTTGTTCAAATTTTCGTATCGTTTGTATCTTCCTCGTACATCGCGGCACATATGGCGCCCACACTGGCCAATGGATCAACACTGGCGTCCCACAAAGTGTTCCAGATTCCGGAAATCGTCGAGCTCATCCTGAGTTTCCTGGACGATGCATCCAACGCATCCAACGCTCGCGTCTGCAAGAAATGGTCTGACATTGCCCTTAATCTCTTGTGGCGCGAGGTCCCGGACATACAGCCTTTGTTTGAGATATTGAGTCCGTTGGAGCAGGTGCCTGGCAGGCGTAGTTTGGCAGAGGTCGGGGTGAGTCCATCCTTGCTTCAAACGGGGCCCCTTCTCATGAACGAGACACAGTACCTGTTTACAAGGAAGCTCGGCGTGTCAGATTGGGAGAGGTTGTCGCGGTACTCGCGTCGCGTTCGCGCACTCGTTCATGGTCCTGACTGGCCCAAGCCCGTGTCTACCTTGGCCTTTGACGAAGTCGCCCGATCTCGCCCTACTCTCCACATCCTTCCCAATCTTCGAAGCTTGGCATGGCTCACGCTCGATTCGGACGGCATGCGGAGTTCGCTGATGTTCATGCATGAACACATCGTGCAATTTAGTGCCAGTCTCTACCGCAACATCGAATATCCTCTGTCCGACTACTTCAAAGAGGTCGTCTTGCGGATGCCGCATCTCACCCATCTAGACCTCCGATTCGACTTTGCCGTGCATCATGTGGAACCCGACCTCATTGCCCTGGTACGCGGTCTGCCCAAGCTCAAGCAGGTCATATTTCCGCTGTACTCTCTTACCACGCGGATCGTCCAGGCGATGTCAACTTTGCCGCACCTCGGCACCATTCAGTTTGAGTTCAAAGACTCGCAGGGCCAGGGGGATGTGGAAGATGTCTTACACTTCGCTCCGAAACTCAGAGAAGGTGCCTTCCCAGCGCTGTGGGATCTCTCGTTGAGCGCCAGGCTGCAAGATGTGACCACTCTGCTGAACAACGCCTACGGTCCCACCAACCTCACTACCCTTTATATACATGTCCTCACTCCTACCCAGCCAGACGAGGTCACCCGTTTCCTGAACGCTCTGGCGGAGAATTGCCAGCTTATGACGCACCTGTATCTCGATTACATGACGTCCTCCATGGTCCAAGCGCAGGACGATCCCGATTTGCATCCGCGCCTTTCATGGGATGCACTGCGGCCTCTCCTTGCGTTGCCCAACTTGGTCGTGTTCGAGTTACGCTGGGATCAGCCCATCCAGATCACACAGGCCGACATTGAGGAGATCGCGCCGAAATGGCCTTCACTGGAGGTCTTCCTGTTCAACTGCGAGCCGCTGGACCCTAGCGAAGAGAGCACCCTGACCGTGCACGCCCTCCTTCCGTTTGCGCGGCACTGCCCGAAGCTACGCGAGCTGGGTCTCTACATCGATGCCACCAAGATCACGGACGAGGACGCAGCTGCGCTTGGGCCGTCGGTCAAGCCGTTCAAGAGCCTCGAGCGGGTGTGCATGGGTCTGTCGTCGATATCCGACCCCGGACCGGTCGCGCTGTTCCTCAGTCGACTCTGTCCGCTGACGTGCGAGCTGACCTCGGGCGTGACCTGGCCTGAAGGGTTCGGGATGGCGGAGACGTCGACGAACCGGGAACGGCTGGACGCGTTGCAGACGAAGGCGGCGGTGTGGTGGGAGAAGTGGGCGGAGGCGTCGAAGGTGCTGCCCCTGCTGACGAAGCTGCGCATCCAGGAGAGGGACGCGCGTGCGGAAATGGAGAAGGAGGTGGAGGATTTGCGCACGCGGTGCAGACTGCTGTCCGCGCGTGCCGGAGTGCAGATGGAGGGGGATGACTCCTGCGTCGCTTGTTGAATACGTATAAGTGCGAGCGGATCTTTGTGTGGGGTTGCATGAGACCCATTCTTGACTTATGATCTGTCGGAAATAAATGCCCTTGTTGTTTCTTTCCGGGACGATTCGTCTGTTCAGACCGCGTATGCGCTTCTCGCGGAGATGGTCAGTTGCTTATCGATACCCGTGTGTGCATCAGGCCCTCTCAAGACTTCCTTTTACATGCTCGGCAGTGTAGCTTTGGTGCACCTTCGGACTAAATAGTAACATGTAATATAGTGACCGGAGACCGAGTGATGGCCTCTCGCGCTTCAATATTATATATCAATTAGATTTATCGGCTGTCCGCTGAGTAACCGATGTTCCCGACAGCCGAAGTGCATTAGTCGCCGGTATATAGGCCGGCTCATGCCCGGACACCTTCCTTCGTCTTCTCGCCACCTTCTTCCATCCCGTGCCAGGTGGTCGAATCGTCGCTTCATGTCGGCGTCGACATCGACCTCCAGTTGGATGTCGAGTGCGATCGTTGTGCCCGAGCTGTTGTCGTTGATATTGTCCTACTTGGACGACAGATCGGTGGCACGGTCGGCCACGGTCAGCGTACAGTGGGCGGACACCGCTCTCGACGTAGTATGGCGGGATGTCCGCGACATACGCCGCCTGCTGTATCTTCTCGCCCCTATGGTGTCAGAGAGACAGACCGGCTGCTCTCCATACCCAGGGCTCAATTTTGTAAGTGCTCAAGCTGCGCGGCATTAAATCCTTCTCAATTACCTTCACAGAGATTCAAGAAGAATTCGGTCTTGGATTGGGCGACGTTCAGCCGCTACGCTCTTCGAATCCGTCTGCTGCACCACGACGAGTCAAAACGCAAATACATCGACGAGAGTGCCTGGAACGACATCCTCCACACGAAACCTCATGGAGACCTGCTCCCCAATCTGCAAAGCCTCCTGTGGCATGCTGTCCATGCCGACCGGCAGCACTGGTCCCTTCTCTTCATGCATGCGAAAGTGAGGTACCTCTCCCTACAGATTCACCGGTCACCTGGCACACCTACGTACATTGCGACACTTTTAGAACGCGTCAGCGGCCTCACGGAGCTCGAACTCAGATCCGATTCGCCAATACGGGACGTCGAATCAGATATCTTGCCACTACTTCACTGCCCGACACTCCGACGTGTCGTAGTCCCACTCTACTTCCTCACGACCGCCTTTATGACCCAACTCTCCCGCTGTCCAGACCTACACGATATTCAACTTAGCAGACCGGTGGAACAAGGTACAGGTGACCGAACGGACGTGCTTTCATTCCGTCCCACTCTGGAGGAACACGCGTTCCCCGTGCTGGAACGGCTCGCTTTCAGCGCTCATGTACTCCACGCCATTCATTTCCTCGCCGCACCGTTCGCACCGAAGCAGATCTCGTTCTTGTATCTCAACGTGATCGCGGTGGACGCACCTCTCGTCGTCCGCGACTTCTTCTCTACCATTGCGGCTGAGTGCAAGTCCTTGATCGAGCTTCATGTCGACTTCGTCATCTGCCCTGGCGCACCGATGATATACCCGCCTCCGCCGCTCGTCGACAGACCGACGCTGGATACCTTCCGACCACTCCTCTCATGTGCCCGTCTGAAGCGGTTCGAGTTCCGTTGGGACTACCAGATGAACGTCACACAAGCAGACATGGAGGAGCTCGCCTCCAGCTGGCCAGCTCTCGAGACCCTGCTCCTGAACTGCCAGCCCATCCCCGAGAACACCCCGCCACTGCTCACGCTCGAAGCCCTCATCCCCTTCGCCCAACACTGCCCGCACCTGCGCGAACTCGGTCTCTATCTCGACGCGCAAGACATCCCTCCCGCGCTTTCGTACCCAAGCCCACGCCCGCTCTCGTCGTTCCGGTCTCTGCAGAAGCTCTCCGTCGGCGCGTCCTGTATCGCGCAAGTCGAGCCCGTCGCGCTCTTCCTCTCGCAGCTCTGCCCGCTCGGGTGCCAGATCGTCTCTGGCGTGCGCTGGCCGGATGCGTACGGCATCGCGCTGGACCAGCTCGGGATATTGGACCACCGGCGGCTGCAGATGACGGAGTGGTGGGTCCGGTGGATGGAGATGGCGAAGGTGCTGCCGTTGGTGACGAAGGCGAGGTTGGAGGAGAAGATCAGGATCGCTGCGCTCAGGGAGAAGATGGAGACCCTGGCGTTGCATCGGACGGAGCAGGGCGGTGCTAGTCAGATACAGCATGAGCTGGATAACATTCGTGCTCTTCTTCGTGGGTAATTGAGTGGACGGATCCGGCGTGGTGCGTCCATTCACAATATGCCGACGTGTTTCTCACGTCCATCGGCAGGTTTCTGCACGTAGTACGGTAGCATTTCTAATCCGAGTCCGAGACACTACTCACAATTTTTCCACCCTCTCATCATCTTCATCATCATCATCTGCACTTGTCTGGAACCATGTACCATCTTTCAAATGTTGTTGATATCATGATATTCTACAAGAGGCGCCTCAATACGCTCCAGCCTTGGGAAAATGAATTGTGCATAGCACTGGCACTGATAACTTGAACTGTTCGAAGGCAGATATGAGCAAGGCTACTCCGCACGTGGACATGCCCGAAGGCGACGGAAACGAGCGCAGCGAGCGAGGACGCCTTCTCACCGTACTTGTGACATAGACATGCCATTCACACTGATGCTAAGACAGAGGGACACTACCGGTAACTGGACGTACTCGAAGACAATTCATATTGTAAACATGATCGAGAACAGAATGAGCTAATGAAGTGTCCGACAACCACGGTAATAATGATCTCTATGCAGAGAAACATACCATTCAATATAGGAGTTTTTGGTAGTGAACACGGATGGCGATGCTATGGGTATGACAAGAGCGAGGCTGCATGAAGTGGACGACGTATAAACATACATGAGGGAACACTACAATAATTGACAGTAAACAAACCTCGACAACAAGCGTACAGCACGAGAACATACGGTGTCCAAATCTTTGATTCTCATTCGCATTACATACGATACACGCATACCGCCAAGGGCTTGCCGATTCCACTCGGAATGTTGGGTAGGAGCCAGATCTACCAGTAGAAAAACTAGCTGAGTAGAGTCAGTCTTGCGGCATCTGCAGGGCGACAAAGCGAGTACACATCCGGGCATGGCCAGGCTTCCGGATGGACAGATGTTGAACCGAGGACGACGAGGACGATACACCGAGAGTGACTGGAAACATTGTGAGCGTCGATAGGACAGTTCACACGGCAAGGTGCAGGAATACAACGATGGACTCGGATTGAGAGTCCGAGTCAGTGTTGCTAAAGTCAACGAATAAGAGACGGTACGTAGCAGGAATGTTGATGATAGCATACCGCTTTGCGACCTCGACGTCCAAGCGACGTCGTCTCGGTATTATGCTTCTCATTCTGCTCGCGTACATGTACGGGGTAAAATCGCACACTCAAGTACGACTCCGCAGCATCTAGATTTACCAGTCAATGAGCAGGGTTAGCCAGGGTGGTGGCGTCAACAGCCCATGTTGTGGTTGCTTTTCTGCGAGGGGGCCTTTCCAAATCAAGCTCTGGTTGGTGTCCCGTACTACAATACTCAATACTGTGTCCGAAACATGTACGATCGCGAGCAATTAGGGGGGATGTGTGAGTGAGAGCAAAGGATCAACAGCGCAAGTAATTATGACACCCTGTGATGACCCTATACATGATAGGGATGTCAAACATGACCAAATAGAATTTCAGACGTTCACTCACAGGGTGCGCACTCGGCTTTAAATTTGAGAAAATGATAAACAAATTGTGACAAATGTTTGATTATTTTCATGCTCTTCCCTTGCAGCAAATTCTAAGTAAGATTGTGATATTATTCAAACCTTCATATTTTCATCATTTCATGCAGCAGGAAACCGGGTCCCGCACCCTGTGTCTCTCGGATATACTCCTCGTCTGACTCTGACTAGATCTGACTTCCTCCCCTTGATATTCTTCTACTCACCCTGTGAGCTGAGTTAGCTTACTAACATGCGGTTATCAATCAAGATGGCGTCACACACTGTTCATGTTGCAGCAATGACGACGATCTATAAAAGCCCCCTCAGTTTATATGTCTTACCCCCTGAACCCTTTTTGTCTTCATCGCAATCGCAACAACATGTCCACGTCGATTTTCGTCCTTGGCGCCACAGGTCAGTAACGTGTCTATGGGCTGAAGTTGAATATTCGAAATCAATGCCCGTTTAGGATACGTAGGAGGAGGTATTCTAGCCAACATATTCGAACATCCCAAAGCGAGCACCTTCAAGATCACGATCCTCACCCGTTCTGCTTCAAAGGCCAAGATCTTCGAAGAGAAGTTCTCCGTAAAGACGGTCGTTTCGTCCACAGATGATGAGGATCTGGTCCAAAAGCTTGCGTCGGAGGCACACGTGGTCATCTCAGCCGTCAGTTCCTTCTTTTGTACCTGATTGTCAATTTGAATTGAGACGAACGGTGTTCATACACATCTAGGCAGATTCCGATAACCTCCCCGCCACGAAGGCCATCCTTCGCGGGATGAAGGACCGTCACTCTAAAACGGGAGACGTCCCCTCTCTTATTCATACGGTATGGCCAGATCATTCGTGTTTACGACCTTCACTAATTTCAAGTCTGTCGGTAGTCTGGCACAGGTATGTAACAACGTTGCATTTCCTCGGCGCGTGACTCAAATAATGCATCCATAGGTGCGCTTACAACTTACGACAAGGGCTTGAAAGTGGGCACGAACGTCTATGACGATTCTGACGTTCAAAGTATGGCCAGCCTCCCTCCTACTCAGCCGCACAGAAATGTGGACCTCGCTATCGTCGCCGCGGATAAGGAAGGTCTGGTTTCACACACCCCTCCTCTCATGATCATGGTTGCTTATACAATGTCGTCTAGGCTACATTAAGTCATACATCGTTCTTCCCTCCACGATTTATGGTATAGCCCACCACGCGCTTGCCAAAGCAGGTGCATCCAACCTGTACTCTGTTCAGATTCCAGCCTTGATCAAAGCTGCGATTGCCCGAGGTGCCTCCGGGGTCGTCGGAAAGGGAGTTCCAATCTGGCCCAACGTAGACACCGACGACGGTCAGTTCATGATCCTGTCCCCTCGTTTCACACTTCTGACGCGTCATACACACAGTATCCGACCTCTATAGCCTGATATTCGACGGGATCCTGAAGAACGATCCCGCTGTTGGACACGGCGAGAATGGGTACTACTTCGGCATCAATGGAGACCACACTTGGAATGATCTCGCCAAGGAAATCGGGCGTGTGCTAGTGGAGAAGGGTGTGATCAAGAATGCCGAACCGACTACGTTCGCTGAGGAGGAACTGGTGAAGTACTTCGGATCCTTGGTATGTCTGCATCTCATCGCTTTTGAGGTCTTGATGCTGATTACAACGTCGGCGTATCGTGCAGGTGTTTGGATATTACTTTGGATCAACTGCACGAGGAGTCGCTAATCACTCCAGGGCCATCGGATGGAAGCCGACTAAGACCACGAAGGACATGCTGCAAAGCATCAGTGCGGAAGTGGATGCTCTGCTCTAATCTTCAAAGTTATTGAAGTCACTGTACGCGGAAAGGGAAGGAAAGACTGTAAGTTGGAGCAGTGTACTAGTAAAATAAAGTGCGGACAACAATAAATTACTTTTCTCATTCTGAGACTCTTACCAGTGCACGTCGTGCAGTAGTTCATTCGACACCCATTTGGTATAAGAACATCCGCATGAACGTGGTTAATCACAATTTCCGTCGAGTCAAAGGTACTTCACGTTCAACTTGGGTTATCATACAAGTCTATAGTACTACATGGCACGCGCATACAATGGACGTGACACTGACGAAGTGTGGCAGGTCACTCATCACTGGTGTGACAGGACGCGTCAATTTTGAACTCTCAGAAATGGATTCTCAACCACCTACGATTTGCCAATCCTATGCTTCACATTTACTATCAGCTTGAATTGTTTCTATCAATGATACTTCATGCGACAATCGGATGCTCTCGCGCGAGTTTCCTGTTTCTGCCCTGTTGCTCTGTGTGACGAGAAGTCTCACGTACTAGGCTATACATTCAGGATCAGCAAATTCCGCTTCCGGTGCGTCTCCCTCAGGCCTCAATACCAAATTGTGTCCTCCCAAATCTCATAGCGGTCCCATTCTGTTAACAGCACCCATTGTCATCTTTGACGACTAGTTAATGATGAGCGATGAAGGTCCTTTCGGGGCCTTCGTCCACGAAGCAGCTCGTCGCTTTCCGTACCGCCCCGGTATCCAAATGGCTAGTGAACCCTCCGTTGCGACAGATCCTGCAGATTTGACAGCTGAGCGTATACTGCAAGAACTGCAGGAGGTGAGTTGTCTTGAGAGTCAATGTATTCATTATCCGATCTGATACCGTAACAGATACTTGACGCAAACGGGGAGCATTCGAGTGATCGCAGAGACGCCTTGCGACTTTTACTCAGAGGCGCGCGGGAGCTCCGGGCTCTTCCTCGTTCATACTACCTCGGTGACGTGGATTTTACAGCGAAGAGAGGATCTCTCGTGGGGACAGGTGCTTTCGGGGACGTCTTCAGAGCGAAATGGCAAGGCCGTGATGTCGCTTTGAAGACCTATCGCATGTTTCTCTCGCCATCTCATGACGACAACCAGAAATATCCTGCGTTCCTCCGAGAAATTGTCATGTGGCGGCAGCTCAATCATCCCAACATCCAACGATTCCTCGGTGTCAACGCTGAAGTCCTTGCACCCCGGATGGTCGTTGTGTCCCAATGGGAGCAATACGGGACCATCAACGACGCGATACGTTCGTTCGATGTCCCGACTTTGATGATCTTTCGCCCACGATGGGTGAGTGAAAGCGAAATTACGGACGAGATTGATCCTAACCGATGCACAGATCACAGACATTGCAACTGGTTTGGAGTATCTGCATCGTCATCGTATCGTCCACGGGGATCTACGTGGTGATAATATCCTCATCGACGACCAGTGTCATGCTCGCCTGACAGACTTCGGTCTGACCACCCTGATGGATACCAGTACTAGAACGAACGGGCCCAAAAGCGGGCTCATTCCCGTCGCTTGGGCTGCCGTTGAGCTCTTGGAGAGCCTCTCCCGACCCAACTTTGAATGTGATGTCTATAGCTTCGGGTGTACTTGTGTTGAGGTACAGTCTCCCAATACCATGCCTTTCGAGACGAGTTTGGCTCATATCTAAGTCTCTAGATCTACAGTGCCAGCAAGCCATTCGGGAACCTGACCGAGATGCAGATCGTTCGGAAGGTGATCGTGCAGTGCGAACGCCCCAAACGTCCTGGCGCCGGGAAAGGGAAGTCTCAGGAAATGCCTGATGCGCTTTGGAACCTGGTGGAGCGATGCTGGAGACAGAATCCGGCGGAACGTCCGGACATGTTGTCTATAGGCAAGAGCCTAGCTACGTCTCCACTTGTGGTGGAAACCAGTACGAATGATGCGTAGGTCAGAAAGGAATGCATTCTGGTCTAGATTTTCTGCAGTGCCCACTTTGTTTCTAATATCAAGAACCTGAAGCTGTACTCGCTGGTAAACTGGAAGGTATCGGACCTTCCTATAGGCATGCAGGGACTCTAGCGACATGACTGTATAATCGCTGAGATCTGAGAGCTTGGCAATTACGCACTCTGCCTCTAGGCCGAACTTTTGCCGGAGAGGATGCCAGGCTCGGAATGGATAATCTTCATGATCATGAAGGGATCTCCCTACGGAGTTCGGGCCTACATACTACCATTTTGAAAAGGTACTGTCATTGCGTGGGATTTATGTGTGAACATTTGGTCCTGTGAGAACATGTCTCGAACTGTCATTTCGACGAGAGTTTGTTCACATGGTCTATAATACAGATGGTCCCATCAGTGAGTAGATCCTGGTCTTGTTGCTATCCCCTTCCTCACAGAGTCCATAGCGACATGGCATACACAGTGGACACACTCGGTGCAGTCAACAACGCTGTCAATATTGATCCTTTGACAACGGGCCCTCTACCAACTACGTATGGGCCGGGGAGCTTACTCCATGAAAAGCTTGCAGCTTTACCTCCAAATCATTACCTCCATGTTGCCTTTGCAAATGCACCCTCCAATCTGACGGTAGGGGGCGCACTACAGGAACTGCAAGATGTGAGTAGCATTCGTCCTCTTACAGATCCACTTCTGATCACTAGTATCGTAAATGCACACAGGAGATTGATCGCAGTCGGACGATAATTAATGAACAGACTGTTGTATATCACACCGACTCTCTCCGTCTACTACTCAGAAGCGCTACATCCTTCAACGCCCTTCCAGATAGCTACTATAAGCAGGGAGTTTCACTCGAGTCAACAAAAGTTGTCGGTTCGGGTGCTTTTGGAGATGTCTATCGGGGGAAATGGACAGATCAGGATGTGGCGCTGAAGGTCTTGCGTGTCCTCGATTCAGATTCCACGCTTTATCCAGCCCTCCTCCGCGAGATCATCATCTGGAAACAACTTAGCCATCCCAACATCCAACCATTCCAAGGAGTGGACACAAACTTATTTCCATCGAGGCTCGCCGTCATCTCAAATTGGGAAGAGAAGGGAACCATCAACAAGGCGATACGGACGCTCGTGGGTGATGAACTAGACACGCACCGTCTTGTTTGGGTACGTCGCATACATTGAAGACCTACATCTCAGAACTGAATATTAGTAGGTCATCGATATCGTGCAAGGCTTGAAATACCTCCACGATAACCACATCGTGCACGGCGACCTACGCGGCGAGAACATCTTGATCACCGCCGAAAATAGAGCCAGATTGACCGACTTCGGGCTCACTTCACTTGCGGACGCAACTACGCGGACAATGGGTACTCGCAGTGGTTTGGCTCCCTTGGCGTGGGCTGCTCCAGAGCTATCGGAGGACGTCAAGCGACCCAACTTTGCGTGCGACGTTTATAGTTTCGCGTGCACGTGTATCGAGGTGCGCTCCATCCGACCTCGTCGTCGTCGCGATATATCTCAGTCTTGTACAGATATACAGTGGGGATAGACCGTTTGCGGGTCTGACTGACTTGATGATGATGAAGTCGTTGAGTAGGGGTGGTCGTCCTAGTCAACCAGTGACAGGGGAGAAATCCCGAGCCATGCCGGAGTGGCTATGGCAACTCGTGCAGTGGTGCTGGATCGAAGAGCCGTCAGCCCGACCGACAATGGAAGGGGTGGTGCAGGAGATCATGGGTCACATAACGAGCCTGAGCAGCGTCTTGTGACTTGTTGTTCCTCTTTCTCCACCGTCCACAGCACATTTTCCCGATCATGCGATCCTGCGAGGCTTGTGAGGAGGTATTAATGAGCAGCTTTTTTCGTTTGACCAAGGCTATCGTGTGGCCAGTCGCGATATAAATTCGTCCAGTGGATCCAGCCAACCACGTACCGACTCCCGAATTGATGGTAGCATGCTCGGCCCGGGACCGATCGGCAGCTCACGGCAACGGAAAGCGCCGTACAATAAAGCCAAACAACGAATCGATGTCGATGACACTGCTTTCGTCGGCGACTCGCTGTCGTGCACACCTTCTCCCATCTCATCGATGACACTGCTTTCGTCGGCGACTCGCTGTCGTGCACACCTTCTCCCATCTCATCGTTGTCACTTGCTTCGACACACGAAATGAAGACATAATAATGTGCTTGGCTCGAGCGTGCATTCAAGAAATATCATCTACCGAATCAACATATGCTACGTAAGTCAATTCATCGTAATTATGGGAACAACTCCGCCGCTTCGCCTACGAAAAACATAGTAGATCAGCCTAACGAGATTGATCAGCTAGCCGCAATCACACCGACCACACCGAACCACACTAGTGGATGCGTACACAAGCACCTACACCCGCCCTCGTTAGCGTGGTACCTGACCACTACGAAACCAATATTCTTACCTCATCACTGCAAACCCTCGTACCCGTGACCAAGAATGGTGGTGTAATCGATGACCGTTGGTGCAGGTGGACGCTGCATGAGGACTTGGAGGCGTTTCTGTTCCAGGTGCTCTCGGGCGATCTCTGCTTTCGCACGGCGGATGCGCTCTTCTAGATGCGCTCGCTTGTTTGTATTCATGGATCCTTCCAGCTTCTTGTTACGAAATTGGTGCACCTCGGCGATGTTGTGAAGAATACCAGGCAGGTCTATGCTTTGCATGAGGTCTCCGAGGGGACCGGGAGATGCGTGGAACTTGGTTTTGTTCTTAGGGTTGGCGATCGAGGATGCTCTGGCGGAGGGGTGAGTTGGTTTTTTTATTCGGTACAAGTGATGTATACCTGATCATACAAACTATGGCTTGTTTTCCATTCGGCTCAGAACGTTTGACCTTTAGGTATTGTGAGCATCGTGTTATCGACATACTGGAGCACAGAGGTGTACATACCATATCGATGATCCTATTAGACCGGTCGTGGAATGTCTTGCGTTCAGGGCGCTCCTCTGAGATACGAGGTTAGATGGTGTGGAACACCCGACTTAGAGGAGACTCACTCTTATCGTCAATAGAGATCTTCAGCCCTGTGATCGGATGATAGATGCTGGGGTGGTGCAATCTTCTTCCCCGACGCGCCGACCGTCCAAAGTCAATGCCGCTCTCCATCCCTGCATACGCTGTAGGGAGTGGTGTTGGACACGAATATGCCGAATTGGATGCGTAGAAGCTCGAAAATATGTCCGTCCTTTCTTCTGGTGCGACAGATGGATCGGGTGAGAATATCTGCTCATATCGTCAGTAGCTAAAGTTCAGAGTGCAGAAGGATTCGGATACCATATATTGTTCCATGAAGGCATTATCGTCGGTCACATCGGCTGGCATAGTAGTCAAACAGTCCGGGGACGATATTGCGCAGCGCGACATAGTGTCCTCCAAGTAAAACGGGTGAATTGTGGGGAGGTTGTCATCGATTTGGTAAGACATTGGGTATTTCACGAGAGGCAGCTTTGTGTTTGAGCGAATTTGCAGGTTCTGTTGTTAGAGCCAGATGATGGGGGTTCACCGGACACGCCATCCAGTATATATGCCACCGAGACTCCGCCCGTCTTGGGCAAGGGTTTTGAACGTCCGGGAAGACGATCGTCCGGGACTGTGAACCTGAACAGATGAATGAGTGGAGAGTGGACGAGTCGGTGTGGACGACAAAGATTCGTCCGCGGACGCGTTTCCTCCGATTAGCGGAGATCCGGCGGTGTCATGACGCGCAGCTGCCCTGCAACTAGAACGATACTTGAAAACCAACGAACGGATGCTATGGTCGTGTGGTTGCGTTGTCGTCTTTCTTCCGGGTCCGTAAGCGAAACTACTGTTACAGTGTCCAGTCCTGCAGATCGTTCAGCGCGGGCGCTGTACGATCTATGCATGATCCTTTGGTTATGTAGTATTCAGAATACCAGAGCCTACAGGACTCATCTGTTCATAGTGCGGAGGACAGATTGGGGGACTTCACCTCTTGCAGGGGACGATTCAAGGCGAGAGGGAACTTTCCAGCATCAAGATGACACATTGATAGGACCGTTGAAAGTATCTGCCAATGTCCATGACCCTTGCCTGTGAAACTTTGAAAGGCCCTGACGAATTCCTGTTAATATGTATGTGGATCAAGCACCGCGTTGAGCCGTGAGATTGGATACGGCTGTCTCGTCGTCAAGGCCCAAATGGTGAAAATGGAAATCGTTCGTATAAGTACAATGATGAACCACGCTGGTTTCCGGAGAACATAACATCCAGTCAATGCTACATGCCCCTTCTCCGATTTCCATCTAAGCTTTTAGGGGTGCGTCGTATCTCGGCTCAGGCTGGGACATCTCCGCCATGTCGCGCCATGACCGCATGATCCAAATCAACGGTACGAATACGCTCCTCCTTAGCGCATTCTTCGTAGTAGGATACTTCGGCCACGAGTACCCATTCCTCCAGCTCGCCAACCGATGAAATACCGTAACGCGGCGCATGTTCACCTATGCTCCGGAGGAATAACGCGCGACTGATGAGGTCTGGCAAATCAACTTTGCAGGACTGATTCGCGTCAGCTACCAACCCCGACGAGTATATCGTCAAGGAGGATGACGAGCTGCATTTCAGACGAAGTCAGAAACACCACCAGTGGTTAATGTGTGATCGACTTACTCGGATCGTATGGCCAAAGTGTACGACTCAGTGAAGGAGTCGAGCTTGTACAGCTAAAGCGCAGGGTAAGTTCGCAAACCCCGTATACTTATGAGATCATTGATACACTCACATAAACGGGTACTTCATGTACGCAGCCAACGTCGCTTGGCGGAGAGATAGTCACAGAAGATATGTCTGCAACATTACGGTCAGCATTCAATAAGTTATCACCTCTCCCATACACTGACCAGATAAGCTTCGAATATCACTATGGGAGACGTCCATGTAAATGCAGCCACTGGCCGCCGGTTTCAGCTGTACTTGCATGACCTCGGATGGCGATTTGGGGGGAGGGACATTGGCGAACGCCATCGTTTAGGCTTGATCCGGGGGTATCAGTATAACACAGACGAAAGACGTGGTTTTATAAGGAATCGACACCGAGGAGTCCGTGCGTGTGTCCGTTCCAAAGGTACATGTCCGGTGGACGAGTTGACACTTTCAACGGACGACAAGAACGCGTAAGGGGGTTGTGTGGACGACGTCCAATCTTGTACATGTCCGGACGCAGATTTCGATATACGGTACTCGTATGAAACGGATTCCACAGCGAGTTTTGGGGGAGCCGAAAGTGGTAAATGAGAGCTACGTCTCCCGCCAAGGCCATAAGGAGACATATGGAAGCGCCGAGGTCTTCACAGTCCGAGCGTAACATTCCGCTGACCAGATCGGTGAAGCTTGAACATGGCGACGACGATCACTTTTAGAGTCTGATAAAAAAGTAAGGCAGCTTCAATGGAAAGGCGGTGCTGGCCGTGCCGCTGCGACTGTCCATCACTGGCCACTTACTAGTAGTACCCACGTCCTGTGGTGTTTGGCACATACAGAAAGAGGATGGGGAATGTCTGTAGTTCTCGTAACAGGTAGAAGTACGTATACCCCGGAGGTCAGGAGGCAGTGCCATGCAGCATGTTCGCAGGACAGCAAGATCAGAGCTGGCAAGATTTACGTCGTATATGGATGAGAGGAGACCAGGTGAAGAAAGCATGCAGCTTGCACGTGGCGTGGAACAGCGAGCTCGAAGGAATGCCGTGAACATCGCAAAAGCAAGTACAGTAGCAGGAGGTCGACGTCGCGGTGGAAGTCGCTTTTCCTGCCTCAAGGCCAAAAGGTCGACCGTTGCGCGGTACTCCAAGCGGCAATCTGACTGCGTGCCTCTTAGACGCCAACACGTGGAATATCATGTTTTGCACATGTTTGCACCGGTTGTGCTTGGGAAAGAGTTGGGAAAGAGCATGAAGAGACAGTTCATCAGTCGGCGCACACAGCAAGCCATCTTGTACCCATCTTTTTCGCTTTCTAATGGCCACCTCGCTGTCTTTTCGCCCCTCGCAGCCTGCAACGCCCGGGAGTCAATCACCCTCGGTGTCAATATCTTCGTTTTCCCTCATCACAGACCACAGCACGTCATGGAAATTTACGGAGGCGATGCAATGTTGAAACGAGCACCTCGACACGAGACACATGCGAGGCCACAAGTCGTTTGCGCGCGCCGTGATCATGGTGGATTGCCCTCGATCGGATTGTGCTAGTTAAAACCAATCGACAAGTCGCTCGAATCCGACGGTGAGCAGGTTTACCAAAAACCATACATCTTCGGCTCATGTATCCTGAACCACAGCAGTTCGTTCATGAATCCTTCTTCGACAATTACTCGTTGGAGCCTGTCGCTACCACGACTCGGAGTTGGACAAGTCCCCGCGACGCCGATATTCCATTGATGATGCCACCACCACTCTCTTTCGGCGCCTTGGCGCCTCCTCCCACCTCTTCACCTTCGGGATCTGGGTTCTATCATCCGTATGCAAGTCCATCCGTTGCCGTCTCTGACTTCGGCGCATCTCCCTTCGGTCTCCAGGAGTCACATCTCGATCCTTCCTTCCTTCCCAACACGGCGAGACACATTCGAATCTGCGACCCGCCACTCCCCTACCCGATCGATCGCCGACATGGAGCGGCGTATGGAACTCCGCTCCTTCATGTCTCTATTCCAGTACGTCTGATCTGTTTGATTGCAACGACCCAATATTCAGTCTCCTCTTCATAGGATGTACCAATACCTGACGACACCATGTCTCCCGATTCGGCGTGCTCTACGCTGTCCATGGAGAGCTTTGCAGAGGAACGGGAGTCGGGCGGCCGTAATGTACACACTACACGTTACAGACACAAGAGCTCTATGCGAGACGAGAGAGGGTACGGCGGTTTGGGTTTGACTGGTGTAGGGCCAACGCGAACAGTTCCTACTGCCAGACGATTGAAGACAGGTACGCCACGGAGTACCACCGATAATACTCGTGTAACACGTTGCTGTTTAACTTAGGGAAGACCCCTTCGAGAGATCCGCGTAAACGTTACAGCGAGCACTCGCTGAAGATATATGACGACGTACGCGCAATGGGTCATTATTTTCTCAATTACTCGTTGACCTTTCTGTACTCATGCAGGTCCGGGCACTGGGTGGAGACGAGTCTGTTCCCTCGTATATGATGTTTTTCGTCATAAGGTGAGCTTGTTATCATGCACTGGCAATAGATGTCTTCTGAAACTAACATTCAATCAGAGCCGACACCGTACGACACTGGAAGAACAAGCCCAAATTTTATATGTCGCCATTACTGGAGGAGGCTCTGCGCGAAAGTGGTTATCAGGGAGACATGTGCGACTACTTCGCCCGGGTCTCGCGTGCCCACTTCAATCACCATAATCCTGCCGGCCTCACGTTTGGATCAGGATCCAGTACCGCATCACAATTGTTTTCTCCGTTTGCCCCTGCAGACCAAATCTGAGCTGTCTTGAGGTGCGCATTGTTGTACTTCCATGCAGGTCGAAAGGGAAATCTTACGCGCCTGCGAATCTTCAGCTTCTCCAGCTTCGTTTTCGTCTTCTTACACACTCCGCTGCATGATATACCCTTCACCGTTATCGACCCTGCTATGTTGTACTTGCTCTTCTTGCCATGTTTCTAGTCGTACTGATTGTATGTTTTCCGGTATTTTCTCATTGATTCGTCATTCCAGTGTTCTTCGATTGCCCATACAAACGCTGTGACAGGGATCGAAGGTTCCCTCGCGTCGATCAAAGTTCTTCAGGGATCCACCTCAACGCAATACGTCATACCATAATCATGATCAAGGTCCTTCAACATCGGACCGTATGAGGGCAGGTTCAGATCTGCGCGCTTGAAATGAGGCCGTCCCTGGGAGCTGATATCCCCAACGGCCTCTCATTTTGGTTCGATATGTTTACCACCGGGAGCATTGCGCAATGGTGAGAAACTCAAGCTGACGCATAACGCATAGATCACACGCGTAGATGGACAATGACCCCGAGACCTCAATCACTCGTCCAGCGATACCGGCGCCACCGTTGACCGCATCACAAGCATCCAAGGTCGTCCGTCGAGTATGGACACTTCGTCTGGGAACCATCTACCATGCACTCCACACGAGGCTTTTGGAACACATCCAAGTCATCGAAGTCTATACCTTATGCCTGAAGGGCACGTTTAAAAGGCAGTAACACTAATTTTTTGGTGTAGTGCCGCTACTCGCTTTCAAGTCTACCCAACGTCCTCCGTCGACTTTTTACTCCATCACCATTTCACTAAATGGCGGCTCCTTATTCTGAGACCATCCTGGAAGTCCAGCAATTGATCACTGGTAAGTTCCTCCTGGCTCCCATGGTCACTGAGCCTGAGCGAGTGCCAGTTCTGACGGACATCCTTCTCCATACTAGATTCGGACTTGCAAGATTTGGCGGCTTCACTCAACGACCCGTGCACGGATGTACAAAAAGAAAGAGTGACGCGATTATTGGACGTACGTTCGCGCTGTCCACAAAACTTGGTTATGTACTCAGTACTGAGAGATAGGCCTCTCATAAATTCAGTAACTCATACGCCAACATGATACATCAATGCCAGAGTTTGGAACAAAGCCTCTCTCGTAGCAGCAGCAAAGGGTCTGTCTCCTCTCAGCTGCAAGCACAATCCGGGAAGCGACGTCTGGGACATATCCTATTCTGGGCGAAACATCTGAAACCTCAGGCTCAACTTTCTGACGCTGTCCTTGTGGCAGCACACTTCGAGTCTTGTGGGAATGTATGTGGCGGCTGAACATGCGTCGCAATGAAGTCTGAGCTCTGCCTAGTTACCACTTGCTTACCAATACTTCATCGAATGACAGATCGCTGCGCGCGTCCTACAAATCCGAGAAGTGCTGTCCTATCTCACTATCTCATCTTCTCAGGCGGTGAGATAGATCTTCCTGCCTTCACACTCAATCTTGACAGCCTGCATGTTGTCGCAGAGCTCCGCTAAACGCGTGGAAGGCATCCCGAACATGATTCATGCCATTGAAGACGACATACAAATCCTCTGAAAGAAGCACGGGGTGTCGGGGCTGGGTATCGATGTGGAACTATTGGTAGGAATACGGTATTCTCGTTCTAGTCTCGGTATAATTTACACGTACGTTGAGCGTTCAGATTGTAGTCGCGATGACGGTCACCTATGCATACCATTCTTCATACAACATACGAGATAACATCGTCATAAGAAAATAATAATATACTGCGCCACGCAGCAAGTGGATTTACAGTCCGTGGTTGCGAAATGTCGCCACGTCTTGAGCGAGAGTCTCTGACAGTCGTCTCACATGCTCGGACCGCGCGTCGAGGCTCTGTGAAGACGGTCAACTCATAATCGTAGCCCAGCGAACACGAGATAAACTTGCCTCCTCGATGGTGAAGCTTGATTGGAGGATCAACGCCGCTGTGAGCTGCTGTATGTCTTTGCGAATCTAGTAGACATAACGGACATTAGGACAATTCGTGATGGCAGCGTGTTGAAGGAGTCGTACCTCAGCCCATTCACGAGCGCGCTGTCCGGTGCTTGTAAACACCACAAGCTCGAAACAGAGGAACTCCGAGTTTGCAGCACGACACGCTGTCATACTGTCTCGTTGTAGTTCTCGTAGCACCTGTGCAGATAGATTGTCTGTTTAGACAGGTACACACGAGGTTATGAGAAAAAACCCTACCTGAATGCTCTTTTGAATCAGTTCCTGCTTTCGTTCAAGGTTGAGATGATCGTTGGTCAAAGCAGGTACAAGCTGGTGCCTGATTTCTGGGAACGACATGAAGCATGTTGTTAGACATTGCGTTGGAACCGAAGGGAGGCATAGACTGACTGTCATTCTCAAACTCGATCCTGCTAATGAGAGTCTCGGTACCGCCACTTCCGTGATCTGGTAGCACAACCTCCCAGTCGCGATCTAACACCTCTGCGAGAAAGGTTTCGTCGAAATCATACTGCACATTTATCCGTCAGTAAACCTCAAAGTAGAATTCAAGCTAAGTGGAACTCACGTCTAGGAGATCAGATTCGCTGTCATGAGCCACGTTGTCAGAACGAGGCAGACAGAAGGCGGAACGCGACTGCAGTGCCCGCCTCGCAGCGTGGGTGAAGCGCTCCTTGAAG